>JACEEZ010003674.1:87574-112574 GCA_016584305.1 Chionoecetes opilio | reverse complement strand
AGTGAGAAAATTGTATTGGCGTACTCGTATTTATGACATACTATTAAATATATCAAAATCTACAAGAGATAATTGACTTATGATAAATAAGTGAAAAACTGAGAGAAAACTTGAGGTGTCTCCATGAAGGGCGTGGATGATTTAGCTCTTGAGGTGAGATGATAGTGAGAGTCACGATGAAATGCCGCCAGCCGTGCGGCTGGGAACCTTTTCACATTTTTTATTCAAGCAGTATCTAAATATATAAGTAGATTAAAACTTTACATCAAGGCTTGTGAATAATAACCCTTGTTCAACATTCTGCCTGGGAAAGCTACAACACCTTCCTTTCTTCTTACCTGTTGCCTCTTTAAATATTTACTATCATAGAAAACACACACACACACACACACGCACACACACGCACACACACACACACACACACACACACACACACACACACACACACACACACACACACACACAACACACACACACACACACACACACACACACATATATATATATATATATATCGACCACAGCTATAGGAATCGTAAAATACTTTGAATAATAATCACGTGAAAATATCCTAACAAAAGTACGAATATATACATACGTGTAATAATCTCAACTTTAGTTCACAAAACTACATACACTAGCCACACACACACACACACACACACACACACACACACACACACACACACACACACACACACACACACACACACACACCACACACACACACACACACCCACCCACCCACCCACCCACCCACCCACCCACCCACCCACCCACCCACCCACCCACCACCCACCCACCCACCCACCCACGCACGCACGCACGCACGCACGCACGCACGCACGCACGCACGCACGCACGCACACACACACACACACACACACACACACAACACACACACACACGCACACCACACACACACACACACACACACGATGTTTTGTCCTTTGCCGTACTGTCCGCCTGTGCTTGGTGTAGTGCTGTAGTGTCCTCGGTCCCATTTTATTCCTTATCTATATAAATGATCTCCCAAATGTATTTACAAATTTAAAAACAATACTTTTTGCTGGTGACTCTACGTTATTCATTACTGGTGCAGACCCTACATCCTTGATAGAAACAGCCAACCAAGACCTAGAATATTTTTATAAATGGTGTTTGAGTAATAGACTAACCGTCAATTTAAACAAAACTTATTATATGCTCTTTACCAACAAGGCGACTAAAATTCTTCCTACTCTGATATACAACAACAATGTCATCAACAGAACTAACCAACACAAACTACTAGGTGTAACTTTTGATGATAACATATCCTTTAAACCACACATTAATGAATTATGTCTTAAATTGTCTAGAATCGTATCTCTATTATATCAAATTAGAGACCTTATGCCTAATAATATACTTAAAATTCTCTATAATGCCCATGTATTGCCACACTTTCAATATTGTACTCCAGTCTGGTGCAACACATAGCCCACTCATTTACTTCCCCTGTTCCGGCTACAAAAGAAAATAATTAGGATCATTACAAATTCGGGCTACTTTGATCATACTCACCCTTTATTTAAGAATATGAACATCTTGAAATTATTTGACATAAACAAATTACAGATTGGAATATATATGCACAAATTAGTTACTGGTGGTCATTATATTAACTTGCTCCCTCAACATAACTACCCCACCCGCAACTGTGAACACCTCTGTGTACCACAACATAACCTGACAGTTTTTCAACACTCACTAGCCTACTCTGGTCCCAAGATATGGAATAATATACCCGACTCTGTTAAGACCCTACCAACATTATGTTCATTTAAAAGGCAATACAAAAAGTATTTATTGTCCCAGTACTGACAAGATATTTGTTCTAATATTTGTTCTAATATTTGTTCTAATATATTTCTAATGATGGTCATGTAGATTTATTATAGTGCCAACAATACATTTTATTAGCATTCTACAAATGAATTTTTGAGCAATTGTCTATGTATTTCTCCTGATTTTTGTTTTTTTGTTTTGTTTACCTTGTTTTTCTAGTTTTTCTTTTTTTTCTTTTTTTTTCTTCTTCTTTTATGTAATTGGTAGTGACGTCCTAGATAAACTTGTTTGTAAACTACAGAGATGCTGCCCGAATAGCCGTATGGTTTCGTATGGGCTGCTTACACAAATTATGTTATATAACTTTATTAACGTATGTATTATGTATGGTAAGCATATTAAAGTGTTTCAAGTGTTTCAAGTGTTGGTTCCCACCGAGAGCGTGTCAAGCAAGATGCAAAAATTACGTGTAAAGCAAAGCAGATGAGGGCAGAGTGACAGATGGAAGCGTCTCACAGGCAAGTCTATACTATATAATGTGCCAATTGCCTTCTGCGGCCACAAGACACCCAGTCACACAGCAGAAGGTCAGTCACTCCTCACTGGCTTAACCCCTTCACGCCCAGATCTTCCCTGTAACCCCTTCACGCCCAGATCTTCCCTGTAACCCCTTCACGCCCAGATTCCCTGTAACCCTTCACGCCCAGATCTTTCCTGTAACCCCTTCACGCCCAGATCTTCCCTGTAACCCCTTCGACGCCCAGATCTTCCTGAACCCCTTCACGGGCCAGATCTTCCTGTAACCCTTCACGCCCAGATCTTCCCTGTAACCCTTAACGCCCAGATCGTTCCCTGTAACCCCTTCACGCCCAGATCTTCCCTGTAACCCCTTCACGCCCAGATCTTCCCTGTAACCCCTTCACGCCCAGATCTTTTCTTTGCTATAAAAAATTGTCTGTTGTTAGCCATAAAATGACGAAAAGTACTGAATATACCAAATTAGTTAGTCGACAAGGATACTAAACAGGTCATATTTATAAAATATTGCTTATATTAACTAAACATCGTCTAATAGTAGCCAAATTACAATGGAAATTACGTTCTGGGCCTCAAGGGGTTAATACAATTCGCCGTGGACTCTGTAATTATGAATATGAAAATATAGTGAGATAACATTTTAGACCTCACTTTACACTATTCTAAAAGATGACTAGGAAGTAGTGTATCATATTTCACGTTTATGGTGTAATTCAAGGTTTTAGTAGTAATTGTCAGCCTATATTATAGTCACCTTGAATTTTATCTCCGTTCATCGGTACACTGTTAGAAAAGAAGGGTAGGAAAAGGGTGTTTGTAGTGATGAAATATTGCTACCCTTACAAATATACCCTTTCGGATCAACGCAAATATACCCTTTCTCAACCCTCTCGTCTCAAAAGGGTAGATAAAGGGTAGATAAAGGGTATACTTGGCAGCATCTACCCTTCAGCCTGGACAAAGGGTATAAAAAGGGTAGTGATGTGCAGTGATACACCTGCCCATCACACCTGTGATGGGCAGGTGTATCCAGCTTCTTCCCTGTTAATACAGGAGTGAGGCAAGGGTGCGTCCTTGCCCCATCACTATTCAACACTTGTATGGACTGGGTATTGGGCAAAGTTGTAGATCAAAGTGATTGTGGAGCATCCCTCGGCAACACCAAGATCACTGATCTTGTTTTTGCCGATGATGCAGTAATCTTTGCTGAGTCGCTGGAGGTCCTGGTGATGGCTCTCGAGGCGCTGCACGAGGAGGCAAAGCCTTTGGGACTTGAGGTCTCCTGGCTCAAGACCAAGGTCCAGGTGTTTGGAGACTTACTAGATGAAGCAGTACAGTCTGTTCATGCGTGTGGCGAGGACATTGAGATCTTGGAAAGTTTTACATACCTTGGTAGCGCAGTCCATAATGACGGTGGTTCACGTCAAGAAGTCTTACGGCGGATTGGCATAGCCCACGGTGTTATGGACTCGCTCAGCGGGAGTATTTGGCATTGTCGGTACCTGTGCAGGAGGACAAAGATTCGGATCTTCAAGTCACTTGTGATCCCTGTCTTACTCTATGGTTGTGAGACATGGACACTAAATAGTGACTTGAAGAGACGAATCAATGCCTTTGGTAATAAGTGTCTTCGCAGAATCATGGGGTATCGCTGGAATGATTACGTGTCAAATCAGCGATTGCACCGTGAGACTGAATCGAGGCCTATTACCTGCATAGTCCGTCAGCGCCAACTTCGGCTATATGGGCATGTGGCACGCTACCCTGAAACCGATCCTTCCCATCGGGTTGTATCTGTAAGAGACAATCCGGCGTGGAGGAGGCCAAGGGGGCGCCCACAAGGCTCGTGGCTGGGGCAAGTTGATGTTTCTTGTCGAGAGCTGCTTGGTATGGGAAAGGAGCCTGCATGGGAACTCGCGCGTGGTGACCCCCGGGAGTGGCGTCGTAGGGTGGGCGAGGCGACGCGCCCCCCGGCGTATGCCCCCAATGATTGATTGATTGATTGATGTGCAAAGTAACAATTCTACCCTTAATATACCCCCCATTTCTGAGAGTGTATAAGTAACTTTGCATGGCGCGTTGGACCACAGAATGAAGAACCTGGTCTCTGCCCTGTTGGTCCTGCTGGTGGTGAGCCTTGCCGCTGGCCGGGACGCAGGAACACCTTGCCCTAATGCGGTCAATGTCAAGTGTCCTGAAATAGTCTCTGGGAATGATGTTGCAGTATATTTTGCCCACCCCAATCACTGCTCCATGTACTGCGCCTGTATATCTCTAGGAGAGGCCGTCCAAGGGTCGTGTGCCCCAGGCCTCCTTTGGGACACAAAATTGACTTCATGCAACTTTCCGAATTTTGTGAGTACCCAATGGTTGCTTCCTGCTTCTCTCTCTCTCTCTCTCTCTCTCTCTCTCTCTCTCTCTCTCTCTCTCTCTCTCTCTCTCTCTCTCTCTCTCTCTCTCTCTCTCTCTCTCTCTCTCTCTCTCTCTCTCTCTCTCTCTCTCTCTCATGCTATGCCACCTGTGTGAATGACCTTAAAGGGTTTTTATTGATACTTTCAGTCAGTTTTCAGTCAGCTTCTCTTCAGCACGAATGATGCATTTTTTTTATAGTTCAGTTTAATCAACACTTTTCATGAAATTTTCTTATTTTTTTCTGCTCGTGTATATATACTACCTCTTTTTGTAGGATTTCCACACTTAGAGAGAGAGAGAGAGAGAGAGAGAGAGGAGAGAGAGAGATATTTGAAGTTAGCATAGAGGTGGTCGCTAAGCCATTTCTAAAGATTATACATTTTCTGAGACTTCTTTCTTTTCCAGGTGAATTGTGGCAGCCGTCCCATACCCTAAACAGAGTTAGGGGGAGGCACACAGTGGAGGCTCGGCCATGGAGGGTTTGAATATACCATCAAAACATTGCCAGGGCTTCTATGGATTACATGTTGCATGATGTAATAAATAGTGATATGCAGTTCCTGTTGTTTGTTATTTCCTGCACGTTTGAGTATCAGTTGTGCAATTAGCGTGTCTGTGTGTGTGTGTGTGTGGGGCGGGGCTGTTTATATTTCAAGTGACTCAGAAGTGTAGTGGGATTGTCAGCAGCATACGTAACTGAAGGAAATAATCTGCTATTCCTGCTCAAGGGTAGTTCTTCCTCTTACTCGATTTATTTCATTCCCCTGGCACTCACGCCCACACTCTCAGAAATGGGGGGTATATTAAGGGTAGAATTGTTACATGGCACCATCACTACCCTTTTTATACCCTATGTCCAGGCTGGAGGGTAAATGCTGCCGATTATACCCTTCATCTACCCTTTTTAGACGAGAGGGTCGGAAAAGGGTATATTTGCGTCGATCCGAAAGGGTATATTTGTAAGGGTAGGAAAAGGGTAGCAGTATTTCATCACTACAAACACCCTTTTTCTACCCTTTTCCTACCCTTTTTTTCTAAGAGTGTGTTCTAATCTGCCTGTGTTCTGCCCTCTCTCAGTGTTCCTTCATTCACGGCTGCTTATTGTAGTAACTAAGGGCGCTGGGTCTGGCTGTCTATGTGTTATCAACAAGCTCGGCCCTAATATAAGGAGGTGGAATTAGGAAATAAAACCACGACTATTCAATGCTCTTGTAATTATTTGTTGTTTACATTTCAAAGGACTAGACAAAAGAAAAAAAAAAAAAAAAAGGATAAAAAAAAGTAAAAAAAACCCCCGCTAGCTGCCAGTACATACATACTACATCCCCGTAAACATAATACATACGAATACAACATAAAAAATACTACATGTCTACATCATAATACATACATACATACAACGTACATACATACATACATACAACAGTCAGCTACCTAACAAGAGGGGGAAAGGTTGTAGGTAGGGTAGGGGGCAGTGTTGTTAAGACCCCCCCCCCCAAAGCCCCAAACCAAGACCAGCCCCCTTCGAGACCAAACCCCCCTTTCAACCAAGACAAGACCAAGACAAGACCAGACCCTTCGAGCCCCAAGACCAAAACCAAACCAGACCCTTCGAGCCCAAGACCAAACAGCCCCTTCGAGACCAGACCAAACCAGACCCTTCGAGACCAAGACCAAGCCCAAGACCAGACCCTTCAAACCCAAAAACCCCAAGAGCAACCTTCCGAGACCAAGACCAGCCCCCCCGGGGCCAAGACCAGCCCTCCAAACCCAAAGACCGCCCTCCGAGACCAAATCGCCCCCCCGAACCAAGACCAGCCCCCGAGACCAAGACCACCCTCCAAACCCAAAGACCAGCCCTCCGAGACCAAAGACCACCCTCCAAACCCAAGACCAGCCTCCGAGACCGGGGACCACCCCCTCTGAGAAAAAGACCAAGCCCAGCCCCCCGAGCCAGGACCACCCTCTGAAAAAACCAAGACCCCCTCCGAGCCCAAGACCACCCCTCCGAGACCAAGACCCCCTCCGAGACCAAAACCCAAGCCCAGTATCGAGACCTACAACACTGTGGGGGAGGGTTAAATTTAGGGTCTTGTCACTCCTCTTTTGAAAAAAAAGATCGTAGGAAGATGGACCAAAAAACAGAAAAAAGCGTTCCAGAGTTTGCCAGGGAAAGGGGTCAATGGACCAAAAACAAAAACCAAAATTACTAAAAAGTTACTACGTCAAAAATTTCGGGTGGGGAATACTGAAAACCCACACATTCTGAACGACGCCTCTCCCGTACTGATCAAAAGACCCCACATTCTGAACGACGCCTCTCCTTACTGATCAGAAAGACCCCCCATTCTGAACGACGCCCCTCCTGTACTGACAGAAAGACCCACACATTCTGAACGACGCCTCTCCTGTCTGATCAGAAAGACCCCCACATTTTTGAACGAACCTCTCCTGTTGATCAGAAAGACCCACACATTTTGAACGACGCCCCTCCCGTACTGATCAGAAAGACCCCAATTCGAAAGACCCTCTCCTGTACTGATAGAAAGACCCCCACATTCTAACGACGCCTCTCCTGTACTGTCAAAAAGACCCCCAATTCGAAAGAAAACCTCTCCCCGTTGATCGAAAGACCCCACATTTGAACGACGCCTCTCCTGACTGATCAGAAAGACCCCCAAAATTCGAACGAAGCCCCCTCCTGTCTGATCAGAAAGACCCACAATTCTGAACACCCTCTCCCGTATGATCAAAAGACCCCCACCTTTGAAGACGCCTCTCCCGTATGATCAGAAAGACCCCCAATTCTAAAGAAACCTCTCCCGTACTGATCATTTATTTTGCTATCGTAGTCTCAGGTTCGATGCTTTCAATCATTCACTCATAGTTTCTCTAGCGTCTAAGTAATCCAAGGCTCATAACAATGATCGTCTTTTTAGGGGCTGACATCTAAGGGGGCATTTTCTAGCCCCTTTTTTTTTTGCCCTTGGCCAGTCCCTTTTTATGTAGAAAAAAAGAAAAGAAAATACGGGAATATTCAATCGTCGTTACACTTACTATATTTTCACTCCCGTCCCCTTAAATTTTCCCCACACACGCCAGTAACCAAGCAGTCATCCCCAGGGCAGGTTTTTACCTTGCCAACAAGTTTTAAGTTGGATTTTTATAGGGGGCACCCTTTATCTATAAGTGAAGATCCTGTTTTTCTGTATGTTTTGGATCTTCGTCAGGTGGTCGTGAAGTCTTAGGGGGCGTTGGGGTTTTGTGGGTTTTAAGTTGTTGAATCTTTTGTTCCCACGACCTCGAAACACCCGTGTTGATGTTTACCCGCCCTGCAGCTGACGCCACTATAGTCTATTTTTTTAAGGAGGTAAAAATGCTGCCTCCTTGCTGCTTACTGACTGATATTGGATGCCAGGAGAAGGATACTACGCTTCTTAATTTCAGCGGTATTTAATCATAGTTAACCATAGTAACCTAGCGCTTCGTGTCCTGGTGGAACGCCGACGTGAGTTTCGACAGGGGGTGCTTGCAGCCTATGTTGATCTCAAGAAGGCGTTTTACTCAGCGCATCGTGAGTCCCCTCTGGGATCTTCTGCGACTTCGAGGGATTCCTGCAAGGAAATATTGGTTTGAATGACTGGTCTGTATTCTGGGGCTGAGAGTGCTGTGAAGTTTGGGGCAGGTGTATCCAGCTTCTTTCCTGTGAATACAGGAGTGAGGCAAGGGTGCGTCCTTGCCCCATCACTTTTCAACGCTTGTATGGACTGGGTATTGGACAAGATTGTAGATCAAAGTGATTGGTGGAGCATCCCCGGCAAACACCAAGATCACTGATCTTGTTTTTGCCCGATGATGCAGTAATCTTTGCTGAGTCGCTGGGGGTCCCGGTGATGGCTCTCGAGGCCTGCACGAGGAGGCAAAGCCTTTGGGACTTGAGGTCTCCTGGCTCAAGACCAAGGTCCCAGGTGGGTTTTGGAGACTTACTAGATGAAACGTACAGTCTGTTCATGCGTGTTTGGCGAGGACATTGAGATCTTGGAAAGTTTTACATACCTTTGGTAGCGCAGTTTCCCTAATGACGGCGGGTCACGTCAAGAAGTCTTACGGTGATTGGCATAGCCCACGGGGTTATGGACTCGCTCAGCGGGAGTATTTGGCATTGTCGGTACCTGTGCAGGAGGACAAAGATCCGGATCTTCAAAATCGCTTGTGATCCCTGTCTTATCTATGGTTGTGAGACATGGACACTAAATAGTGACTTGAAAGAGACGAATCAATGCCTTTGGTAATAAGTGTCTTTCGCAGAATCATGGGTATCCCCTGGGATGATTACGTGTCATATCAGCGATTGCACCGTGAGACTGAATCGAGGGCCCATTACCTGCATAGTCCCCTCAGCGCCAACTTCGGCTATATGGGCATATGGGCACGCTACCCTGAAANGGGGAATGGGGGGTGGGGGTGGGGATGGGTAAGGGGTGAGTGAAGGGTGGGGGGAGGTAATGGGGAGTGAATGGGTGGGGGGTGTGGTAATGGGTGAGTGAAGGGGTGTGTGGTGAGGGGTAAGGGTGAGTAATGGTGTGTGGTGAGGGGTAATGGGTGAGTGAAGGGGTGGGGGGATGGGTAATGGGTGAGTGAATGGGTGGGGGGTGATGGGTAATGGTGAGTGAATGGGTGGGGGTGTTTGGGTAATGGGTAGTGAATGGGGGGGGGGGGTGATGGGTAATGGGTGAGTGAATGGGGGGGGTGATGGGTAATGGGTGGTGAATGGGTGGGGGAATACATACATTTCTACATCCATGATTTCAGGAAAGTTAGAAGGGGGCTATCTGGAGAGTCCATGTTTGGTGGGCCGAAGGCCCACCAAACACAGGTGGTGGGCCGAAGGCCCACCAATAGCCCTCCGCAGGAGCTAGCCAAAAATCCGCCCGGAGGGCGGCTTTGCGGCTAGTATATATATATAATATTTTATAAAATATTATTATATATATCTATATATATATTATATATATATATATATTTTTATATATGTCTATTGCTATTTTTATACATTTTTTATGATATTTTTATATAATTATATTTTTTAAAATTATATATTTTATAATATATTATATATATATATAATATATAAAATATATATATAATATATATATATAATAATATATATATATATATAGTTTTAAAAATTATATATATAATATATTATATATATATTATTAAAAATTTAATATATATTATATATATAAAATTATAATATATAATATAGATATAGATATATTAAATATATATAATATCTATAATATATATTATATATATATATATATATATATATATATATATATATTTAAAAATTAATATATATATAAATAGATTAAATGTTATTTTTTAATGTATATATATATATATATCTATATATATAAAATATATATTTATATATATATATATTTTAAAATATATATATATAATATAAAAAATTATATATATATATATATATAATATTATATAATTTTAAAATATATATATAACGACACTTTTTTACTCTTTAAAAATACCAAACATATTCCCTTATTTCTGAACTACCTTAACTCTAAGCACCCAAACATTAAGTCTATAATAACATAAGCGAAAGTGTGTCTGTCTGTCTGTCTGTCCGCGATAGGTGCCGCCCCCTGTGGCGGACTCCCATCATATGGCACAATTTTGGAACCGGGTTGAGCAGGGGAAGGTTTTAAGCCCACTTATGAGATGATCCGATCAACTTTTTTTTTTTTTTTTTTTTTAGCAGCCTATTAGCGAGAATTGTGAAAAAAAGAGGGTTGCAAGAATTGAGGAAACCTTGATGTAGGGTGATGGGTAATGGGTGAGTGAATGGGTGGGGTGATGGGTAATGGGTGTGGGGTGATGGGTGAGTGAATGAGTGGGAGGTGATGGGTGATGGGTGAGGGAATAGGTGGGGGGTGATGGGTAATGGGTGAGTGAAGGGGTGTGTGGTGATGAGTGAATGGGTGGGGGGTGATGGGTAATGGGCGAGTGAATGGGTGTGTGTGATGAGTGAATGGGTGGGGGGTAATGGGTATTGGGTGAGTGAATGGGTGGGGAGAATACATACATTTCTACATCCATGATTTCAGGAAAGTTAGAAGGGGCTATCTGGAGAGTCTGTGTTTGGTGGGCCGACCAATAGCCCTCCGCAGGAGCTAGCCAAAAAGTCCGCCCGGAGGTCGGCTTTGCGGCTAGTTCACATATGAAGTTGAAAATCAATTATCACTACCATTTTTGGATATCCTAGTTACCCGTAAAAATAATTATCTTGCCACCTCAGTCTATAGAAAACCTACTTTCACTGGCTTAGGAGCTCAATATGTTTCATTCATCCCTAACCTTTTTAAAATCAATACTATTAAGACCTTACTACACAGATGCTATAGTTTCTCTTCCCCAAATTTGGGTTTGCCTTTGATAATGAAATCAAATCCTTACTAATTTTTCCAAAAAATTGGCTACCCCCTCAAATTTATTGAAACAACTATCTCCAAATTCCTAAATGAAAAGTTCAACCCCAAGTCGAACCAACCCGAACCCACATTAGGGCAACACATTTATTAAACTTCCATTTACGGCCATCTCAGTTACACCATTCGCAAAAAACTCAATGATCTACTTAAGTTACACCTTCCTAACTCAAAATTTAAATTTATTTATACTAATCCATTTACCTTAACCCTTTCACGCACGGTGACGCGATCGCGTCAAAACGGGCCCGTCTACATCTGAGCTTTTGACGCGAACTGCGTCAAAAAACATTTTAAAATTCGCCAAAAAATTTAAAATTATCAGAATTTGCGTCCCAAAAATTTACTGCGTCAAAGATCCAAGCTAGGCCTATAAAATAAAATAATTGTCAACTCGCTCGTGAGGGTGGATTTGAAGTGGGTAAGGGTTGTGTTCCAGCTAACTCTCAGCAGGCAGCCTGTCAGCGCGGACTGCCCTTCCCCTTTAAAACGTGTCCCGAGCCGGGTAAGCCATACTTGTAGCCTAATCCGTCTTCCAACATGTGTTTCAGTTTTCCTCCATTTTCTCAAGAACTATTGGAAATATGAAAAATAATAATGGTAGCGTTGGAATCCTCATAAAAATCCCGCTTTTATTTGGCTATAAACCAATAAAAAGTTGGGCTCAGGAAGTATCGAGCTACGAAGTGTGAACGTAAGTATTTCTTTTTTCTTTACTCAATGTTTTTTTTCTAAATCGTTAAACTCCGCTATTTACTTGCATTTCTTGTTATTTTTGTCTTTAAAGGGAGAATAAACTCTTGCAAAACCAACGATATATAATAACGCCAGGAAAAAAGAATAATCGGGTTAAAATGATAACTAACCAAAACATTTGCCGCAGAGTCGGGCCATACGGCGGCCCCTTTAGAGAGCCCAGACTGATGTCGCAGTGGACGGAAAAAAATTATTAAACTTTTCGTGCCAAAAGGGTTTTAAAAAACACATTTCAAAAAAAAAGATTTACCAAAATTTCCATCTAACACAATTAAAAATTCAAAGTTCTATTTGAAAAGCTAGAACTCGGCGAACAAAAGATTTAACCCTTTAGGCTTTCTGAGCTTAAAGGGGTTTTTCGCACTACTGGCGACCCATCTCTTCACCTTCACAATCTCAACCGCCACACTCACAGATTAGTCACCCTTTTTCTATGAATGATTTTGTACCCTACCAAGGCAATACCCTAGTGACTCTAAATTATTAGAACCCATACACATCAAGCATTTGTCCCTGATTTTTATAACCAAGTCACTTCTCCCAATTACATTACTCAAAGATTACCCCACTGTTTCGTTTGTGCGACCCCCTTTTTCGATCCCCACACACGAGCCGAATTTTGCACCTGTAAACTATTTTTCATTCAGTCCTCGCCAACCCAACAACATACACACAAATCTGTTAAGTATAATTGTATTTTTTTTTTTAGATAATATGGATTATTTTAGGTTAAAAAAATTTTTTTTTAGATGTTCTTTTTTTTAGATTTTAGTATATATTTTTTTTAACATTTTAGCCTGAGATGCTAAGGCTTTTGGCAAACGGCACGCCAAAAAAACCCCAAAAATGACGGTGTTTTTTTGCACCCGAAATGTCCACATTTCTACTAAGAATACCACATAAAATAAATTTATATATAATATTATTTTATAATATAAATAATAAAATAATAAAATATTATAAAAATATATTAAAAAATATATAGTAATATTTATACAAATTAAAATTATAAAATTAAAATATACATAAAATAAATTAAATAAAAATTATAATATATATATATATATATTTTAAATTAATTAAATAATATTATTATATATTATATAATAATATATATATATATATATATATTATATATATATATAAAAATATAATATATATATTATATTATATATATATGATTTTATATATATATATAAAATATTATATAAATATATATAAAATATATATATAATAAATAATTATTTTATATTTAAAAATTTTTACACTAGCCGCAAAACGCCCTCCGGGCGGCTTTTTTTTGGTAGCCCCGCGGGGGCTATTTGGGGGGCCTTCGGCCCCCCACCTGCGTTTGGTGGCCCCTTTGGCCCCCCCCAAAAAAAGACTCTCCAGATAGCCCTTCTAACTTTCATGAAAAATGGAGTAGAAATGTATATTAAGCCAACCCCTTACATCCCCCCCACCCACACCAACCCATTTAACATCACCCCCACCATTCACCACCCATTTAACCCTCACCACACAGCATTCATCACCCCTTTCCCACACCCCCCCCCATTCCCTCACCCCTCACACCCCAAACATTCACTCACCCATCACCCCCACCCTTTTCCCCTCACCCCACCCATTCACTCACCCATTTCCCACATACATCAAAGGGTTTTTCAATTTTCCCCAACCCACTTTTTTTTCACATTTTTCGCTAATAGGCTCTAAAAAAAAAAAAGAAAAAAAGTGATCGGGTCATCTTTTAAAACGGGTTTTAAAACCTTCCCCCGGCACCCGATTCCAAAAATGGATATTAGGGGATTCCGCCCCAGGGGGCGGCACCCAGAGCGGACAGACGACACACACACACCACACACACACACACACACTTTTGCTTATATTATTATTGATTTTTATAATATATAATATTATTAATTTTTGTATATATGAATCATAGACCACTGTAAATCTGGACTGCGCAAAGGGAAATTTTGGGCCCGTTGCACAAGGGCCCCAAATCGAGCGCCTGTTTTAACTTCACTGTTCATCGCTAACCAGAAAAAGGGAAACGAAGCGAATTTTCGTAGTTTTTCAGTTCCTAAGGCCCGGTTCATACGTATCGACTTTTCGCCGTGCGCCGTCCCGGACAAGACGTCGTGTCCGAGGAGAGCGCGCCGTGGCATCCATGACTTTTCGCCGTGAGTCACAGGACACGACCACGGCGCGGCGCGTCCCAACCGTCAGTTAGGAGGAAAAAACACTCTAATAAGGGCGGGAAAGGACTCTAGAATTTTACCTAACTCACTGCGTGTTGTATACATAACATGAAAAAACCCAGCCAGTCTCATCCCTACCTCAAAAGCTTTGCATAGTGCATACCACTCCCGCAACTTATCACAGCTCAGCTAAAGCCCTACAGCTACATACCATTTGCAAGTTACTTATCCATGCACAAGTACATACATTAATAATACATCAAAATGGTCTTCAAAGCAATAATATGAATTTTCCTTCATCGAGAAATCACGCCTTGCAGACATCCACCACTGTTTCCTCTTTTTCTTGTCGTTTGGAAAAATTGTAAAAACTTTCTCTGGAGTTTTAATTGTGGTGTTTTTGCACATGGGCATAAAACAAGCATAATATGTTCTTTTTGTCTGGGACATGTCGAGTGGATAGGTACTGACGGTCTGCTGAGCCTAAACAAACCAATCAACTGATCAGGTGAGATCTGAGACTGTACACCTACTACGTCACAACCAATCACAGCGCGTTCCGCCGTGTTGTGATATTTTGGCCCCAAAAAAGCCATATATTTCATTTATGGTGCATATCTCAGCAAAAAAAATATGAGTACAGGGAGGTCCCGAAGATACGAGCAGTTAGGTTCCACCTGGCATACTCGTAAAGCGAAATCTCGTATAACGAAACACATAACTAATGGTAAAATATAGGCTTGGTTCCAGGACCATCAATTAAAAAAAAAAAAAAAAAAAAAATCATGTTTTTCAAGCTAAAATAAACTATAGCAAACACAACAAACACACAGCGTCTTTATTACCCACACTGTACTACCTATTCTGTAGAAAAAGCATTCTGAAAGAGAAAATAGCACACAAAATAACATAACTGCACATTAATTAAACATAAAAAATGCATAACAAGCAAAAAAGACGTTGTAATGTATGGGACGCCACGTGATACAAGAGAAGGTAGTGTAGAAGTCCCAAGGTTGCGGCCCCACACCTGCTAATTACCCCTAAATGTCAGGCCGCGCCATATGCTTAATTACCCTTCAGGTCACGCCTTGCTAGGGGTGACCTGACTGCGGTCCCAAGGTTGGGGCCGCAAACCTGCTAATTACCCCTAAATGTCAGGTCGCACCATATGCTTAATTACCCTTCAGGTCACGGCTTGCTAGGGGTGACCTCACTGGGGACAACCAAATCCCCCTTTGTCCAGCCCGGGAGTGGTAGGGCGCGCATTTTGAGCTTGATAATTTTACTCACCCTAGTCTGAATGTCGTATCATTGAATTTTCGATCTCGTATATTGAAAATAGACCCTAATATACACATCTCGTATCATCGGATTCTCGTATAACGAATGCTCGTATAACGGGACCTCCCTGTACAGTTATATGTAGCCTATATTGCATCCAAAGCTTCATAATATTCCGTGTTTTAGGTGTGAATAAACGGGTCCATTCAACGATGTGAATAGCATATGTTGTAAAACATTGACAAATACTCAAAAAAATATCCTGTGAAGCATTTTCAAGGAACACCAGGTGAATTCCATCATAGCCAACTCCATCATTCACAGAAAATAAGTTATTGTTCTGTAGTAGCACTAAAAATTCGTAAATTTACATTTCTTTTACTACCCTCATTCTTATAACTCTCTCAGGAAATAAGTGTCATTTCTTGTAGTAAGTTTAGCTTGGCTGTTTAGAGGTATACATACAAATAGTTGAACAGTTTGTGAATAATCTGATCAAGTGGAAGAATCTGATCAAGTGATAATCCCATCAATTATGCCACAAAATATTTTCCCTTTCTCCCTTTCTCATAATTATATCCTTCCATGTTTTTTTTGTTTTTTTTCTTCAAATTTGAGTAAAATACTTATTTCTATTTAATTATTCATACAATGATGATGTCTTAATTCATTATGTTCATTATTCATCCATTCATTACATTCATTATGTTCATTATTCTTACAATAATGATGTATTAATTAATCTCTTTTTGTTGGTTAGCATGGCATCATAGTTAGGAGATTCATGGTTAGTAGTATTAATTATTAGGCTTATGGAGAGCATAGTGTCATGGTTTGCAATATTAGTTGGCATAGTAGTAGTAATGGTAGTAATGGTAGTAGTAGTAGTACTAGTAGTAGTAGTAGCAGCAGTAGCAGCAGTAGCAGTAGTAGCAGCAGTAGTAGTAAAAGTAGTTGTGTGAGAAACAGAAGTATTGACCGCAGCATCACCTTTATACGTGGTTTGATAGAAAAGTTGGGAATAACAGTCATAAATAAAATAGTATTGCTCGCTCATGTAAAAGCAATCAATCAGACATTATGACGTTCAGTTAAAAAAAAAAAAAAGAAGAAGCTCAAGATTGATGTAGCAATGAATACATTCCTCTTATTACACAAGGGTTTTGTTAATAATGATTCTCTCTCTCTCTCTCTCTCTCTCTCTCTCTCTCTCTCTCTCTCTCTCTCTCTCTCTCTCTCTCTCTCTCTCTCTCTCTCTCTCTCTCTCTCTCTCTCTCTCTCTCTCTTTGTGTTTGACACAAACAAGGTCAATGTGATTTCTGCATATCAAGAGATGGCTTTTTACCGCACTCAGCTGTAATGATTTTTCAAAAGGCAAGTCCTCTCACCCAAGGCTTCAACAAGAGGTAAAAGAACGTAATCATTGTCAGTCAGTTAAGCAAGAAATGATTTGCAAACTACAACGGGCAAACACCTTCTCAAATTGTAATTTGTACGTTGTTTTCCGAAATCACTTGAGTAATGTGTCAAGAAAAAGATGTCTTCATCCAGTGTCATTTTAGATGTACAAATTGGCAATGACATAAATTGAGCGATTCATTCTATATCACTTAAACTGCCTTCATGTATTAAAAGTTTTGCACCACTACATTAGGTTTTGCCCCACTACACCGCTGCTGTAAACAATCAACAGATCACGCATGCGGCACGGTGGAGATCCCCTCCACTTGTAGCTGAAACTGTACCGCTCAGTTTACATTTACAGTTGCTGGTTTTAGGAAATTTTAAACGCTACAGCATTATACATCTTTATCATATCTAAAAGGATTCATGTTGTATTCATTTATGTATTTAATACATCATTTATATTGTTCATTTAACATCGAATAAGTAAATTGAGGATGCTTTATTTGCATATCCTGCAGCATATGTTCAATTTTCAAAAACATTTCTTGATTTGTATTTGATCTCCAAGAAAACATTAAAACTTTACAGATTCGGGTCTATAATTGAACAAAGCTTGATTGCATATTGGATGGAGAACGTTCCGAATTTTACAGAATGTGATAACATTCCAAGGAAGATGCTAGTGACTTCCCACATCTCCCTTTCTAACATCTGGGTAAGAGCGAAAAATATCAAGATTGATTATATTGTATGAGACAACAGTGTTACGTTGTGTGAGCTAATATGTTGTTCTGTGCCTCAGGGAGTGTTTGCAGTGTTGGGCGGGGGTGTGGCTGCTGGGCTGCTAGTCTTGTATGCTGAGCTGCTTATCACATCTACCAAGAAACATTGCTTTTTTCTGGCATCTCCCATGGACTAAGAGTTCGACTCAGCGTGAACGGAACGAAATTATTTCATATATTCAACATATCGAGACGCTGAATGTTATAAATTACCTTTCTATCTTTCTCTATATTTCTTTCTATCTCTATCTCTATCTCACTTTTTCCAGGAATGCCCAACTAAAAGAATTGTAATAAAGCGGCAAATGTATGTGACATATTTCAATCAATAACTATACTCCAAAACATCAGCAAATGGGAAAAAATAACATACTGCGCAAATATACAACTAATGAAAATACTTAATCATAACTAATCCTTACTATCATATTTGAGTTGCGTTCAGATCAGACAGATTGTCGCAATCTTCGAAAAATAACATACTACGTAAATATACAACTAACGGAAATACTTGATCAAAATTAATTTATAATGTAATATTTCACTTACGTTCAGATCAGAGAGGCTGTCACGTTCTCTATTCAGATGACTACAGTAACAGCGGCCAAACCAAGAGACAGCAACAAGTTTATTCGGGATACGGGGGAGAAATACCGATTTCCCCCGGAGACTCCCCTATTAATTTATTATCTTGGCCATTAGTAGATGGACGTTCCTCTTCACTCAAAGTAGGGAGTTCCTGATCTTTTGTGCTAGTAGACAAACATTCCTGGTCAGGGTGTTCCTGGTCTGTGGCTGCATCACATTCACTTTGAGCTTTAGTTAATGGAACCGATGATAGCTGTTAGATAGCTGGGATTGGGTGGGTAAGGGTCATCTGCAGACTCACTGTCTTTATCTTGCTCTAGTATTGTGTCTGTCATAATCTGAAGGAAAGTCTTCTAAAAGCTTCAAGTAATGCTTTTCATCTAGTCCGCGCGTACTTGCCATGCTGGTATCTGAAATACAGACCATCCATTTATCTAATATATGTAATATACAATTATAATTATGCAATATATATATATACTAGCCGCAAAGCCGCCCTCCGGGCGGACTTTTTGGCTAGCTCCTGCGGAGAGCTATTGGTGGGCCTTCGGCCCACCACCTGTGTTTGGTGGGCCTTCGGCCCACCAAACATGGACTCTCCAGATAGCCCCTTCTAACTTTCCTGAAATCATGGATGTAGAAATGTATGTATTCCCCCCACCCATTCACTCACCCATTACCCATCACCCCCCACCCATTCACTCACCCATTACCCATCACCCCCCACCCATTCACTCACCCATTACCCATCACCCCCCACCCATTCACTCACCCATTACCCATCACCACACACCCATTCACTCACCCATTACCCATCACCCCCCACCCATTCACTCACCCATTACCCATCACCACACACCCATTCACTCACATTACCCATCACCCCCCACCCATTCACTCACCCATTACCCATCACCCCCCACCCATTCACTCACCCATTACCCATCACCACACACCCATTCACTCACACCATTACCCATCACCCCTCACCCATTCACTCACCCATTACCCATCACCACACACCCATTCACTCACCCATTACCCATCACCCCCCACCCATTCACTCACCCCCACCCATTCACTCACCCATTACCCATCACCACACACCCATTCACTCACCCATTACCCATCACCCCCCACCCATTCACTCACCCATTACCCATTACCACACACCTTCCCCTGGTCGACCCGATTCCAAAAATGTGCCATATGAGGTGTTTGCGCCACGGGGGGCGGAACCTATAACACACACACACACACACACACACACACAGACAGACAGACAGACAGACAGACAGACACACTTTCGCTATATTATTATATATATATATATATATGTATATATATATATATATATATATATATATATATATATATATATATATATATATATATATATATATATATATATAATGTCCACCTGACTGGAAAAGGGGGCTGGTCCTCCCTATCTGGAAAGGGAAAGGGGACCGCCAGGACTGCAACAATTACTGAGGTATTACACTGCTCAGCGTGCCGGGTAAGGTGCTTGCCCATCTATTGCTGACACGGATCCGCAGTCATCGGCTGAAGCATCAGAGACCTCAGCAGTCTGTGTTTACGCCTGATAAGTCAACAACGGACAGTATCCTAGCGCTTCGTGTCCTGGTGGAACGCCGACTTGAGCTTCCACAGAGGATGCTTGCAGCCTATGTTGATATCAAGAAGGCGTTTGACTCAGTACATCTTGAGTCACACTGAGATCTTCTGCGACTTTGCGGGATTCCTGCGAGGACTATTGGTTTGATAACTGGTCTGTACTCCGGGACTGAGAGTGCTGTGAAGTGTGGGGGAGATGTATCCAGTTTCTTTCCTGTTAATACTGAGTGAGGCAAGGGTGCGTCCTTGTCCCATCACTTTTCGACATTTTTATGGACAGGGTACTGGGAAAAGTTGTAGAACAAAGTGATTGTGGAGCATCCCTCGGCAACACCAAGATCACTGATCTTGTTTTTGCCGATGATGCAGTAATCTTTGCTGAATCGCTGGAAGTCCTGGTGATGGCTCTCGAGGCGCTGCACGAGGAGGCAAAGCCTTTGGGACTTGAGGTCTCCTGGCTTAAGACCAAGGTCCAGGTGTTTGGAGGTTTACTAGATGAAACAGTACAGTCTGTTCATGCGTGCGGCGAGAACATTGAGATCTTGGAAAGTTTTACATACCTTGGTAGTGCCGTTCATAATGACGGCGGGTCACGTCAAGAAGTCTTACAGCCGATTGGCATAGCCCACGGTGTTATGGACTTGCTCAGGAGGAGTATTTGGCGTTGTCGGTACCTGTGCAGGAGGACAAAGATCCGGATCTACAGTTCGCTTGTGATCCCTGTCTTACTCTATGGTTGTGAAATATGGACACTAAATAGCGACTTGAAGAGACGAATCGATGCCTTTGGTAATATGTATCTTCGCAGAATCATGGGGTATCGCTGGGATGATTACGTGTCAAATCAGCGATTGCACCGTGAAACTGAATCGAGGCCTATTACTAGCATAGTCCGTCATCGCCAACTTCGGCTATATGGACATGTGGCACGCTACCCTGCAACCGATCCTTCCCATTAGGTTGTATCTGTAAGAGACAATCCGGCGTGGAAGAGGCCAAGGGGGCGCCCACAAGGCTCGTGGCTGGGTCAAGTTGATGTTTCTTGTCGAGAGCTACTTGGTATGGGAAAAGGAGCCTGCATGGGGACTCGCGCGAGGTGAGTCCCGGGAGTGGCGTCGTAGGGTGGACGAGGCGACGCGCCCCCCGGCGTATGCCCCCAATGATTGATTGTAAATTCTGAAATTTTGTTAAGTGAGAACCAAGGTCAGTAGATACTAGAAACATGATTTGGTGATTACCGATAATTTTGAGAGATTGGTCTTCATAAAGGCGAACATGGACCCGCCAATATGGAATTCTCACCCGAGAACTCTGAATGAGAGTCTGAGATTAAGGGTTTGATATAATATCAATGAAATTAATTTTGGAGTGTAGTGTACTTATATTAATTATTACCCCTTAGTGTGCACTTAAGTTTATATATTGAGTGGTCACTATGAGGTCGTATGAGGGGAAGGTAAATGTGAGCTATACATGTGGGCGCTGAGGGGTAGGTATGAGAAAAATACTAATATATATATATATATATATAAATATATAATATATATATATATATATTATATATATATATATATATATATATATATATATATATATATATATATATATATATATAATTTAGGGTGGCACTTAAAAATTTATTTTTATTTTAATGCGTGCGGGTGGTTTTCTGGTTCCATTCTCGTAAAAAATAACGTATGCAAATTTGTTTTGAAAAATATTAATATTTAAAGGTCGCGAATCGAGGTAAAAGTTGAGATTTTGGGGGCAAATTTCAAGATTATCAAATTCGTTTCTGACGTTGTTGTTACACTATAATTGGATGATTAAAAGGCATTTCTTAGTCATTTTCATATTGTTTATTGGTATTTCACTCAGTTTTGGTCACACCGGAATGCTGGTCTACTCCAGGTCCCCCTCTCTTGCAGAGTATTAGCCCCTCATCGGGGGGGGGGGGGGATCATGGGCAGTGGGCACCCATCTCTCACTCTATGTGGCCTGGTTAGCACCGCTTCCTGTGGTCCTCAACGACCTGCAGGAGGAACTGGCGCTGTTCCTCGTCCTTCGTGAGGGCCTGGTTGTAGGCCTGCATCAGCGCCACACCGCGCTCGGCGAAGTCATTCACCACCCGCAGCTCCCGGACTACACGAGCGGCGGCTTGGTAGCTGCTGTCCTCCTCCATGTCGGCTGGATTCTTGTTGAGGAACCCCGCCTCCAGGTCGAGGATCTTGAAGAGCTGCTTGGACGACGGCGTGACGAAGCTCGCCACCGTCTTGGTCGCGAGAGCGGCGCTCTTGATGTCCACTGCGGACTTGCGGGGCGGGTCCTCGTCCTCCTCCTCCTCCTCCTGCAAGTCTATGGCCTGGACCATGTCTCGCTTGACCCCGAGGGGAAGGTCGGGGTCGAAGAGTGCCAGAGCCACCAGCCGCTCGCTCAAGTACCACAGGTGGCGGCCGAAGACCGGGACTGTCGCCTTTGACAGCTCCTTGTCGGGGTAGGCGCGGAGCGCGTTCACGAAGGCCAGGTCCAGCGCCGGCGCAGCAGCGGCGAGTGGAGTCCGGAACCAGGCGGCGGCGTACGTGCGGACGACGAACAGCGCACAGCGCCTGATGCCCTGGGCCTCGGCTGCCGTCAGCCGGAACTGCTCCCTGAAGAGGAAGACCTTCACAGCGTAGATGCCCTTTGCCATCCACCTGGCCCGGTGGAGCGGTCCGGGGCGGGAGAAGCGGATGCCGCGCTTCGGAACTCCGCCGAGAGCAATTACGCAGAGCTCCAGAAGTTCCCGGTAGTCGGCCCGGGACTGGGCGTGGTCGAGGAAGCGGCGGAAGTTGACCAGCAGCTCGTCCCGCTCCGGAACGTCATCGGCGGTGAACGGCTCCGGCGTGGTCCTGTCGATGTCGATGAACTCCCACCCGCCTTGGAACCTCTTGAACAGCTGGATGTCGGGGCCGCTCGAGACTCCAAGGCAGGTGGAGAAGGCCTTCTCCAGGACCAGCTCGTACACGTGGTGCCGGCAGGCCAGGTGGAGGACGGGCCGATCCAGCTTCTGCTCGATGAGGGTACAAGCCCCGTTCACCAGCCCGCTGTTCACCGCCGTGGTGTCGAAGCTGAGACCGCGGACCCGCTCCTCCAGCTCCCAGTCCTCCAGCGCTGTGAGCACGGCCTGAGCGCAGTCCTGTGCTCGGCCGGACGGGAGCTTGGGGACGGTGAGGAGCTTGACCACTCCGCCCCCCGACACCAGGACCGGGAGCCGGTCGACGCTCCCTCCCCCGCCATCACTCTCCGGGACGATCTTTCCGTCCCAGTGGACGATGAGAACGGCGTCGGGGTTGAACGCGGCCTTGATCTCCTTGGCAGCCTCCTCTCGGAACTTCATCCTAGCGCGCCTGAAGGATTCGCGGTTCAGCACCAGCTCGGCGGGGTCGTGTCCTAAGTTCCGTGCTGCAGCTGACAACACGTGAACCGCATTGCGGTTGGACACCTTGGTCCGGTCGAGCGCGGCGGCCAGTTCACTGTTGAGGACGGACTTTCGCACGCTCGCCCGCATGCGCTTCGGAGTATGTGCCGACGTTGAGGGCCTCTCGTCGTCGCCATCGTTGAAGACGTTCCCTTCGTGTGCGCGCCGCAACGGCCGGGTAGGACTGTTGCCGGCACTGGCACTGGAGTCGGAAGAACTGCCGCGGAAGAACTGCCCGAAAGCACAACGGACCGGTCAAGCTCAAGGCACACTTTCGCCTCCGCTTCCGCCCGCCGGCGATTCGTTGACTCCAACTTCTCCTTGACCTTCTTCTCTTTGACAGCAAGGGACATGTCTCGAGAACCGAGAGAACCGCGGGGCTCGTCCTCCCTTTGGGCCAGCAGGAAGGACCGGTCCTCTTCCTCTGTGAGGTGTAAGCGCATCTTGGTGCGCGATGTCGAAGAGGCGACGCAGGGATGCGACGAATGCCTCTTCCCTCGCCACCTGGGTCGGCCCGCGCTTCGACTTGCTCTTCTTCAAGGAGACCCACTCATCGTAGAGTCGGATGAGTTTGTCGCGCGCCCGGTGGGCTGCCTGGACTGGAATGCGTGCCCGGGCCCAGAATGCGAGTACCTCATCGATCACCTTGGCCGCCGCGGGCTTCTTCTCGTGCTTCAGTTCCAAATGAAGGTGCAGGAACAGACGGAGAGCTTGTCCTCGTGTTGGGAGTCGGCTTCCCGTAAGTTCGTTCAGTGTACTATGTACAAGGTACACAGTCGTGTTTGACCTAGTCGTCGCCATCGCAACTCTGGGGAAACAGGAGAGGGGAAGGCTATTATTAGTCAATTATATAAAAATTTTATGTAATGCGTCAAAAGAAGAAACATGTCAAATGGATGAGGATGATTGGAAATTCCCTGAGGAACAGCACTTTCTGGGCAACAAAAATGTAACAGAGCGAATAAAAAACGAACCAAACTGTTATAGAGGCGTTGGTAAACAGTTTCTAGGAGCCCACGGTGCCAACCGACACTCCTTTCCGGTCGAAACGTGCACTAAGGCTGAGCCAACCAACGGGCAAAATACGGCCCCGGAACGCGGGCTAACGAGTTTTTGCCTGTTTTGGCCTGACCTGGCCTGGCTCCGATCGACCGGAAGTGGTGTAATAAACAATTGTTAGACAAAAAAAAGCCAAAATACGTCGGAAATGCAATTTAATGATGGAAAATGTTGTTCGAAATATGTTTAAAGTAAATTTGAATAAGTAGATTTTTTCCCGAAAAATGTCAACTTTGACCTCAATTCGCGACCTCTAAATATTAATATTTTTTTAAATCCTTTTGCACACATTATTTTGTACGGGAATGAAACCAGAAAACCACCCGCACACCTAAAAATCGGATAAAATAAAATTCACTATATGGCTAAGTGCCACCCTAAATATTATATATATATATATATATATATATATATATATATATATATATATATATATATATTTATATATATATACTATATATATACTACTAGCCGCAAAGCCGCCCTCCGGGCGGACTTTTTGGCTAGCTCCTGCGGAGGGCTATTGGTGGT
>JACEEZ010003674.1:75074-82574 GCA_016584305.1 Chionoecetes opilio | reverse complement strand
ATCAAACGTGATGAGTCTGGCGTCACAGCTATCTGTGATCTACTGGAAAATGACTGGACCAATCCATTCGCCGATGATCCGTCATGTCTTCTCAGTATATCTACCGGAGCGCTGCGAGGGAGGACGTTTCTAATGACCTACTCAACGCTTCCAGAAACGCTTAAAGAGGGAACAGGCTTTTATGACACAGTGAAGAAGCTAAACTTGAAGCCCTTTTTGGTAAGATCAAGCAGAAAGTTGTGAAGGCCACAAACAAGGAGATCGTCCTGAGAGCTGACAGACAACTGTTTTGCCACCATGATACTCATCGCCAAGACAAGGAACCTCGACATGCAACTTGTCCTTGTCACCCCTAGGGCCGTTACCATGGTCTTTGGCAAACGTTGATGGGTCAATGAAAAAAACGAACAAAGTTGCACTTGCGAAACACATGGAAGGTCTTGTGGAACCCGCCGATAACGTTGACAAGCGAAGTGCAACAATAATTGATGCGATGGCTCTCATACAAAGATGCATGGCGAGAACGACACGTTCGAAGAACTATCTGACCGCCATCCTTGCTGCAGCGCTTCACGCTGGTCAAGGCCAGTGAGCGCATCGATGTTGTCTTTGCACATACACAGAAGGAATCCATCAAAGCAGCTGAGCGTGTGAACCGCGGTTCAAATGAAGGCATCAGTTTCAGCGAGATCAGAACCGCACACAAAATCATGAACTGGCGGCGTCTCCTTGCTTTCAGCCAGACAAAGGAGAAACTGGTTGTGTTTCTGGCGGAGTCGTGGAACATGAAACAAATCGCGAAAAGCTAGGCAACAGAAACACTGTATGTCACCTGTTGGTGAAAAATGTCTGGTACTGACCCGCGATAGGTGGTAAGTTGGTGCAAGCACTCGAATGTAGCCACGAGGAAGCAGACACGCGTATGTTTCTCCACGCCAAAACACGCCGCTAAAACCCCCTACAAGACGATCTCTTAGTGGCAGATGACACCGACGTTCTGATCATCAGTCTTCTTCAGCAGAACCATCGATAGTCAGCTCTTCATCAACGAGGAACAAGGTTCGATCAGAATGATTGACGTTGGAAAGTTTGGCTGCGGTATTGGGGTCTGGAGTTTGCAGTGCATTGCCAGGGCTTCATGCATGGAGCGGGTGTGACACTGTTAGTGCTCTGGCTAGGGCCCAAGGAAAGATAAAGGCTTTGAAGCTTTGTGCAAGCGAATGATCTGTATCTTCAAGCATTCACAGATCTGGGATCTTCGTGGAATGTACCAACAGACGTCTTCAATAGCATTCAGGCCTTCACGTGTCAGCTGTACGCCAGGAACACGAAGATCGTCGGTGCTAATTCACTCCGTTATCACATGTTCTGTGCAAAGAAGGGCCAGATCGAATCTGGACAATTGCCGCCTTGTGAAGACTCCTTGATGCAGCATACGCTTAGGGCCAACTATCAGGCGGCTATCTGGCGACGCAGCCTTGAAAACCTGCCAGACGTCCCAGCACCATCAGCAGGACATGGCTGGGAACTCGATGATGGCGGTTCGCTCAAAATCCGATGGATGGCGGGTCTACCATCTCCAGATGTCGTCTTGAATCTCATCTCATGCACATGCAGAAGGACGTGTCGATCGTCAGATTGCTCCTGCATACTGAATGGGTTGAAGTGCACTGTTGTGTGTAAGCTGCAGGGATGCTCCAACATGGTGCAGGATGATGCTATCGTGGCTCAGGATGCCAATGACTCTGATGGCGACTCTGATGATTAACTTTGTGTGCACTGTATATTGTATAGCATATGTTGTTCTCTATTATAATGCAGGCCAAATTGCCTGAAAATCTTTATAGACAGATAAACGGTTTAGCAAAATGTATAATTTGGAAGATCATACCGGTGTTATTTGACTAAAACATGACATGTTCAATGATACCTCCGCTTGCTTATTAGGAATATACATCGTATGGTGTTAAAATCAGCTCCATACGTCTTTCCAAACTCTAGTAATGAATAATTAATATAATTGGCGGCCATTTTGAAATCCAAGATGGCCACCAAAGTGCAGATTTCCTATGTAACAATTTCCGCCTGCTTATTAGATATCGTATGGTGTTAAAATCCTCTCCGTACGACATTCCTAACTTGCGTTATCGTCAGAATAGATAATGCCAGCGGCGGCCTAAGTCATTTTATGCCTCTTTACATATATTTGTTGTAAACTCGTGGTGGATGATATGTTGTACTTGTTGAGTTATTTTTATAGACAGATAAACGGTGTAGCAAAATGCATAATTTGGAAAATCATACCAGTGTTGTTTCACTAAAAAAAGTACAAGTCTAATAATAAAATATTGAAAAATATATGATTTTTTTTCGTTAATTGATTTTTATAATAATTAATCAATAACAAAATGCTTCATATTATTTTTTATTTAGACGGTACACATTGGACGTATATTTATTCGTCAACCGCACATCGATAGCTAGTATAGAAGTCCAGATACACGTGCAACAATGTACCCCACCAAATGGGCATTTTCGAGCTGGGTGGTTTCAAAGATGGCGTCCATCCGGGCACTAAGCTACCGTTCTCATGCTTTTACATGCCACAATATACATGTAAAAAATATATTAAGCTTTGCTACACGAGGCGAGTAATTTGCATTAAATTGCTATTATAGAACGTTCCATCGTAATGCATGTCATCCATATAATTAGTAGAACAACAGAATAACTATATTTTTTGGTATTCAGATGCGGTGCATCAATGTTTATCGCGAAATTAATTTATGAAAAATATTAGTCGCGGAGCCAAAACACAGTAGACCAACCTTTGAGTTAAAATTTGCCACGACCACTGGCATTTCGGAGTTGCAGTTCTCTCTAATTGAGGAAGCCTTGATGTAGGGTGATGGGTAATGGGTGAGTGAATGGGTGGGGTAATGGGTGTGGGGTGATGGGTGAGTGAATGGGTGATGGGTGAGGGAATAGATGGGGGGTGATGGGTAATGGGTGAGTGAATGGGTGTGTGGTGATGGGTAATGGGTGAGTGAATGGGTGGAGGGTGATGGGTAATGGGTGAGTGAATGGGTGGGGGTGATGGGTAATGGGTGATTTAATGGGTTGGGGGTGATGTGAATGGGTTGGCGTTAATACATACATTTCTACATCCATGATTTCAGGAAAGTTAGAAGGGGCTATCTGGAGTGTCTGTGTTTGGTGGGCCGAAGGCCCACCAAACACAGGTGGTGGGCCGAAGCCCCACCAATGCCCCCGTAAGGAGCTAGCCAAAAAAGTCCGCCCGGAGGGCGGCTTTGCGGCTAGTAATATATATTAATATATATAATATATAATATATATATATTTTATATATTAATATATATAAAATATAAAATATATTTATAATAATAAAAATTTATATATATTATATATATATATTATTATAAAATTTTATAATATATAATATATAATATTATTATAAAATATATATATAATAATTATATATATATATATTATATAAATATATATATATAATATATATAAATATATTATATATATTATATATTAAAATATATATATTTAAAATATATATAAAATATATATATTATATATAATATAATTTTAATATATTTTAAATATATTTTATATTTTAATTTTATAATATATATATAATATAAAATATATAATATATATATTATTAATTATAATTATTATATATATATCTAATATATATATATCATATATAAAAATTAAAATATAATATTTTATAATAATATAATAAATTATTATATATATATATATATTAAACTTATATATATATATATTATATATAAAAATTCTATTATTATGTATAAAATATATATATAAAATATATTAATAATATATATAACTATATAATATATATTAATTAATATTTTATATATTATAAAATATAATATATATTATATATTTATATATTATATATATTTAGAATATAAATATATATTATTATATATAAAATTAATTTTATTATTTATTATAATAGATATTTAAAATATATATTATATATCATTAATCTTACTATATATTATCTATATATATATTATAATTATATTTATTTATTATACTCTATATATATATATATATATATTATTTTATCTATATATATATTTTTTATATATTCTTATTATATTTATATTATATATCTTATATTATATTCTATATATTTTTATTATATATTATATATATATATATTTCTATATATATTTCTTTTTATTATTATTATTATTTTATTATAGATTATATATTCTCTATATCTTAATTATTATTATATATTATACTATATATCTTTTATGATTTATTCTATATTAATTATATTATATATACTATATCTCCTTATTCTCTATTTATATTCTTATATATATTATATATATTTTATTTTTTTAATTATATTTTAAATGTTCTATATTTATATTAATATATTTTTATATATCTCTTATTTTATATCTATATTTTAAAATTAGTTTATTTATATTTTATTAGTATATATATATATATATATCTTATTTATATTTATTTATATATTTATTATATTTATATATATTCTTATATTTAATTATATATTTTATATATTATATATATTTCTATATATTTTTATTTAAATTATTTATTATATTCTATATATTATATTATTATATATTAATATTTATCTTTATCTATATATATATTATCTTATTATATATATATTATCTATATTATTTCTTCTATATTATAATATATTTATTATTATATTATTACACGCGTATGTGGCGTGTGCGTGTGGGGTGTATGTGTGTGTGCGTCTGTGTGTGTGTGTGTATCTGTTAGTGTAAGACACTAACACATAAGCATAATAGGTCTACCATATAGTGTGTTATAAACCTAACAACTCTTTCCAAAGTAATAAAACCAAAATAAAAGATAATACTAAAACTGTAATATAAATATTAATAGTATTATTATTAATAATTAATAGAAATAATAACAATCTACTTGGTGTTGCCAAGGTGAGCGCATTTCGTGGAATATCCTGCACACAGCGAGGGCAGTACGTGCCTGGTGGGTGCAGGTCAAATGGTACAGAGGCGATTGGTAATGCAGTCAAATGATCCCCAAGACATTTTCGTCCCAAGTCATATGAGACTCAAGTCAATTGGGTATCAGGTCATACCGTAAAGAAGTCATCTTGTCCCTTGTCCAACTTGTACACTGGTCATCCCATACCCTAGCCAACCTGTCCCTTGGACAAACCGTCATCAAGCGGTCTTGCCTCAAGCCGGCTTGAGTGGCTTTGGCTTGCGTTTATCGATTAAATTTCGACAGAGAGTACCTCTGTCACACACACACACACACACACACACACACACATCACCGCGCGATGGTCAGGTTGATAACGAGCCGGTCTCCCATTCTGTGGGTAGAAGGTTGGAATCCTCGCGCTCCCGGGGATTTTTTACTGACAAATACGGGCGGTTACTGTCCCCCTTGAGCAAGAGGATGGGTGTGTGTAGTGTGTGAGGTCCCAGCATTGCCCAAAGATCGGTAATAATGAGCTCCAAGCTCGCATTGAGAGGGTGCAACTGGCGATCGCGAGCCAGCTCGCGTGGACAAAACCATGGGTGAATAACATACACACATCTCTCTTCGCTACACCGGGTGATCGAACTCGGGACTTGAACCAAGCGTGCTACCTATCACTACGTTACGGAGTACCCGTGTGTGTGTGTACCCGTATATATATATATTTATAATTTTATTATAAAATATATAATATATTATATATATATATATATATATATATATATATATATATATATATAATAATTTTATATATTATATATATATATATATATATATATATATATAGTATATATATAATATATTATATATTATATATTTGTATATATATATATATATATATAATTATTTTATATAATATATATATATATATATATATATATATAAATATATATATATATATATATTATATAGTATATATATATATATATATATATATATAGTTGATTTTCTTAGTTGGTAGTTACATCTTGATATTTCAGGGTGACAGACACTCGTCATACTTGGGAAACATTGAAAAACTATTGAAAAACAATCATCACTACCATTTTTGGATATCCTAGTTACTCGTAAAAATAATTATCTTACCACCTCAGTCTATAGAAAACCTACTTTCACTGGCTTGGGAACTCAATATGTTTCATTCATCCCTAACCTTTTTAAAATAAATAACTTTTAAGACCCTACTACACAGATGCTATAGTTTCTCTTCTAATTGGTTTTCCTTTGATAATGAGATCAAATTCCTTACTATTTTTTTCCAAAATAATGGCTACCCCCTCAAATTAATTGAAGCAACCATCTCAAAGTTCCTAGATAAAAAGTTCAACCCAAAGTCGAACGAACCCGAACCCATATTAGACACACACACTATGTTAAACTTCCATTTTACGGCCATCTCAGTTACACCATTCGAAAAAAACTCAATGATCTACTTAAGTTACATCTTCCTAACTCAAAATTTTAATTTATTTTTACTAATTCATTGACCTTAAGAACTCATTTCAGATATAAAGACTCTATACCTAAAGCCCTTATTTCTAACATAATTTACGAATTCAAATGTTCTAGCTGTAACGCTAGATACGTCGGCGAGACGACAAGGAATCTAACCCTTAGGCTTTCTGAGCATAAAGGTGTTTCTGCACGTACTGGTCGACCCATTTCTTCACCTTCGCAATCTGCAATCCGCTCACACTCACATGATTTAGATCACCCTTTTTCTATGAATGACTTTAGTATCCTATCCAAGGCACACTACCCTAGTGACACTAAATTATTAGAATCCATACACATCAAGCATCTGTCCCCTGATCTTAATAACCAAGTCACTTCACACCAACTACATATACTCAAATGACTATCACTGTTTCGATTGTCCGACTCTCGTTTCGATCGCCCCACACAAGCCGAAATGTTACCCACGAAACTATTGTTCATTCAGTCCTCTACCAACTCAGACAGCATACACACCAAGGTCCGTTAAGTACAAATTATATTTTATTTATTAGTTAGTAATTTTAGATAATATAGGAATACATTATTGTTTCTTAAGAAATAATTTTTTTTAGATGTTCGCTTTTTAGCATTGTAATATATTAAATTTTTAACAATTTTTAGCCTGCTGATGCCAAGTGCCTTTGGCGAAACGTTGCGCATAAACAGCCCCAAGTATGACGAGTGTCTTTGTCACCCTGAATATATTATAATATAATATATATATATATATATATATATATATATATATTTATATATATATATATATGTATAAGAATATATATATATATTTATATATGATATAGTATATATATATATATAATATATATATATTATAATATATATATATAATATATATATATAATATATATATATATATATATATATTATATATTATATATATATATATAA
>JACEEZ010003674.1:65000-70410 GCA_016584305.1 Chionoecetes opilio | reverse complement strand
GGGGGGGAGAAACGTGTGGTTGGAGATTGTGGAAGGAAGAGGAAGATAGAAAGGAAAAGGGAAATAAGTAGGGAAGAGGAAGGAAAAGGAGGAGCAATGACGGGGTGTATAACAATATAGGACAGAAAGAAGGAAGGAAGGGAGCGAGAGAAATAGTCAAGAAAGATAAAGAGGGAGGAGTGATACAGAGAGAAAGAAAGAAAGAAAGAAGAGTGAAAGAAAGAGAGGGTAACAAACAGACTGGCAGACAGACAGGGAAGGCGTTGCATGTCTCCAGAACTCAAATTTTCCGATACCTCACAACAGAGGAACCTTGACTTCAACATAAAAGGAAAAACGTTGAAGAATAAAACATAGACAGACAAACACATGACAATGAGACAAAAGGGAACAAGAAAAATTATATAAAAAGAAATAACGTACTTACATAGGAATACACACACACACACATACACACACACACACACACACACACACACACACACACACACACACACACACACACACACACACACACATACACACACACATACACATGCACATACACACACACACACACACACACACACACACACATACACATACACACACACACACACACACACACATACACACACACACATACACACATACACATACACACACACACATACACACACACACACACACGTTCATACACATGTTTATATACATACATATACTAAGAGACACCAACAGGAAATAAGAGAGCGAGAGAGATAAAGAGAGAGAGAGAGCAAACAGAGAGAGAGAGAGAGAGAGAGAGAGAGAGAGAGAGAGAGAGAGAGAGAGAGAGAAAGAGAGAGAGAGAGAGAGAGGAGAGAAGAGAGAGAGAGAGAGAGATGAGAGGAGAGAGAGAGAGAGAGAGGAGAGAGAGAGAGAGGAGAGAGAGAGAGAGAGAGAGAGAGAGAGAGAGAGAGAGAGAGAGAGAGAGAGAGAGAGCAAACAGAGAGAGACAGACAGACAGACAGACACAGAGACAGAAAGAATGAATAAGAAAAGGGAGGGAGGAGAAGGGAAGATACAATAACAAGAATACAAGATACAACAACAGGCAACAATACAAGAAAATCTACCACCAGAAAAAGACACCCTTTATATGATGATTGAAAGGGAGGAACACAGTTTCTTGAGAATTGTGGAGAATGGCTTTGTAACTGTATAGGGACGAGGGATGGATGAGGGAGATATAGAGTTGTGGTGGTATGATACAAATTATCCTATAAGCTATTTATTTTAACGAGGCGAAGATTCCATTCTATCTTAAGGTCTCATGCCTAAAATTATGTCTATGTATACCTGATGATATGGTTATCTATGATAAAATGCAGCTGAAATGTAGAAGAACCGTACTATTCTCTTCTCCTGGCATCAAATATCAGTCAGTAAGCAGCAAGGGATCAGGATCTCCTCCTCCTCCTATACAGTAACAAACAAGTAATGAGTAAGGAATGTATGATAATGTGATACTTTGAAATACAGGTGAAGATTTAGTGTATGCACATTATGAATATCACCTTGATAGTCAATAGCATGCTTATGATAGTCAGTAGTATATCAATAGTAAGCTTATTGAGGAAAGACAAGTAATGCATTAGAAGTAAAGACTGTATGATAATGCCTTGAGATAGAGGTGAAGACTTAGTGTATGCACATAGGAATATCGCCCATGAGCCTCGCCTTGTCGAGATCCACATTATACTCGGCTTACAACGCATATTAATGATAACAAATATTATTGTGGTTAAGGACAGAAATACACTTCATTTGTAATGGCAACTTCATACTTTATTGATGCCACTGCATCGTTTGTAACACACTGCTACAAAAGGCTTCAAAGTGAACTCTATAAAGTAAAATTTTAATCACATATTGACCGAATAAAAAAAATATGTAGAGAAAGATGTAAAAAAATTTGCCATAAATATAGTAAAACATAATAAAATAATATAGATACAAAATTATATGCAAAAAATTACAATATAAAAATATGTAGAATATGCCATCCAGTAAAACACAAAGAAATCATGAATATCAGTCAGTCTCTCAGTCTACCGTTAAACTGTATTTCTATACAACCACCAGTCATTTTGTATTTTTTGTTTTGTGTTATGTATTATTTTACTTTTCTTCTTTTGAGTCTTTTTTCAGTGTTTATCTTCATAGAAAGTCTCTGTTAACACTTCACTCTTCCACCTCGCATGGCGCTCAGTAGTCTGCATCGGCCGGGGCACGAACCCAGGCCTTTTGCGAGGTCGGTGAGAACTCTACCAGTGCACCACCGATGCAAACCAGTGTGTGGCGGCTGCTGTCTGGCGCGGCGGGAGGAGCGGCCAGGCGGGCGGCAGCGGGAGGGAGGGCCGGGAGGCGCGAGAAGGGCCCCTCACGCCCTCAGCCTCACCCTCCCGCCCCGCCATCACCACCACCTCTATCAGCTCGGTGTCGTCAGGGTCGGTGTCGTCAGGGTCAGTGTCGTCGTGGTCGATGTCGTCTTCCTCGTCGTCGTTGCCAGAGAGAGCCCTGACGAGTAACATCAGGAGAAGGCCCTGCAGGCACCACCACCAATAGTCCAGGGTCTCCACGCCCTGCAGGAAGGACAGGGGCGTTGAGGGGTGAGGGCGTTGACCACTGGACGCACCTACAGGCCGTACAGGACGCGCAGGCTGTGCCGAGCCCAGTCGTCGCTCCATGTGATGTGGACGACGAACCAGAATTCACGCAGGGCCATGGCGCGTCCCGGCAGGAGGCGGCAGAGGGCCAGGAGGGGCAGCGTGGAGCATAGAAGGAGTCCGCCCCAGACCAGCTCCCTCAACATCTCCCGTTTCCTAGCCCCGGCAGGTGGGTCGTGGTGGTGGTGGCGGCGGGACCCGTACATGAGGGTGACCACGTACTCGTCCTGTGGCTCTGCGGCAGACGGGTCCTGGCGGTGATGGAGGTGGTGGTGGTGGCCGTAGATGATGGTGGCCACGTCCCCCGCCAGCACCAGCAGCAGGAGGGCGGCGTAGAGCACCGTCAGTAGTGTGTGAAGCTTGGGACACATGTTGGTCATCCCAAGATCACTTTGCTGTTGATGATGAGGCGTCGTTACATAGGAGGCCGCGGTGGGATAAAAATATTGGAGTTGGTAACATGACCTAATAAGGATAGGTGTGCGTCCTAGATCCTACTTATTTCTAACTCCTACCTCAGTCTTATTCTGTCCGTACTTTAACGTTCTCATCTGCTTTTATATTTGGATATGTGGTGTTTGGTTTTATTCTTCTTAACTCCAACCTCACCAATGTTTCTTCTCACTCATTGGTTGAGAGTCTCCGCTAAGAATCAGCTCCAACCTCATTAAGATCCATTTGCAATCAATCCTCCTTCTCCTGCTCCTCCCCCTCCTGCTGCTCCTTCTCCTGCTCCTCCTCCTTCTTCTCCTGCTCCTCCTCCTCCTGCTCCTTCTCCTGCTCCTCCTCCTCCTAGGAGGTAGTAAAAACTGCAAATAAATTGGTTGGCTTTATTAGACGAACTTTCAGTTTCAAATCTGAAAAAGTTATACTCACTCTTTTTAACTCGCTTGTTCGCCCCCATCTAGAATACTGTGTGCAGTTCTGGTCACCTTATTATAAAAAGGACATAGATAAACTAGAAAAAATTCAGCGCAGAGTAACCAAAATGATACCTAGATTGCGTAATAAATCGTACGAAAATCGGCTGAGAGAACTTAACTTATTCCCATTAACAAACGAAGGATAAGAGGTGACCTCATCGAAGTCTTTAAATATTCAAAGGATTTACGAACGTAGTCCCTGAAAAAAATTTCACTCTAGACCGGTCAAGTTCAACTAAAAACAACGGATTTAAAATAAGCAGGAAACGGTTTGTAACGAACGAGGCAAAGTACTTCTTCACAAACCGTGTTGTAAACGTATGGAATGGGCTGCCCTCAGACGTAGTAAACTCAAATACAATAGAATCATTTAAAAATCGCCTCGATAAATATTTCATATCAAATCCCCGGTTGTCACTGTTTATCTCGGAATACTAAATTTATCTCGCGAGCCTCTGATGCTTACTATCATTGCGTTAAATGATTGCGAGTCGCGTCTACACAACCCCTCCCACACGTCTCAGACAGCCCCGAGTAAACGGTCACTATTACAACTTTTGACCTGTGACGGGTTGTGGTTCAGTAAGGGTCCTGACAGTTAGTGACCACCATCGGGATTTATATACCGGGGTCACTGCTGCAGGGGGCATTGAAGTGACGGCGTCCTACTTGGAAAAGTGCATACCGCAGTGGATTGAACGGAGCTGGGGCTGATTGACTGCTGCCTCCCAAAAAAAGCGCCAGGCAAGGCTGCCGCACCACCTTGAACTTCCACACTGAGCCTACACCAACACTACATTAGACCTCATGACACACACAGATACCCCCGAGTTAACGGTTCCCCACTACTACTCTCAACCTGTGACGGGCTGTGGATCAGTAAGGGTCCTGACAGTTAGTGACCACCATCGGGATTTTAAGGTCAGGGGTCACTGCTGCAGGGGGCATTGAAGTGTACGGCGTCCTACATGGAAAGTACGCAATCCGCAGTGGATTGAACGGAGCTGGGGCCTGATTGACTGCTGCCTCCCAAGAAAGCGCTAGGCAAGGCTGCCGCTACACCCTTGAACCTCCATCCTGTGTGTTCCCACCATTACAAAACACACATAACATGACCCATCTATCAAGCACTAAACCTACCCCGACAAACTAGTAGTAGTTAGCCATAGATTACAGCTTTCAACTTTCTTCACAAATTCCATGCAGTTTTTCTATATTGCATGGTATCACTTCTTTTCCGGCCAGCTTCGGCTGGAGGGAGGGTGGGTGGGGAGGAGCCTTCTACTCCTAATCCCTTTCTCTCTTATTATCTAGTTAGTGTAGTGTAGTTAAAGCAAACAGCCTTGTAAGGACCTATCGGTCTGTTGCTGTTTGTGTTTCCTTTGTATTCCTTTGTATTCCTTTGTATTCTCCTGCTCGTTTCCCTCTTGCTCCTCCTCCTCCTGCTCGTCCTTCTCCTCCTCCTTCTTATCCTGCTCCTCCTTCTCCTGCTCGTCCCCCTCCTGCTCCTCCTTCTCCTGCTCCTCCTCCTGCTCGTCCCCCTCCTGTTCCTCCTCCTCCTTCTCCTCCTCCTGCTCCTTCTTCTCCTGCTCCTTCTCTTGCTCCTTCTTCTCCTGTTCCTCCTGCTCCTCCTCCTGCTCCTCCTCCTGCTCCTTCTTCTCCTGCTCCTCCTGCTCCTTCTTCTCCTGCTCCTCATCCTCCTCCTGCTCCTTCTTCTCCTCCTGCTCCTTCTTCTCCTGCTCCTCCTGCTCCTTCTTCTCCTGCTCCTCCTCCTCCTCCTGCTCCTTCTTCTCCTCCTGC
>JACEEZ010003674.1:35000-60000 GCA_016584305.1 Chionoecetes opilio | reverse complement strand
CAGTGTCATCTGCTGGCCAGTGGATGGTCCAAGAAGTGCAGATCCCTCAATGCTGTGAGGGCTACGTCATTTACTTTCCTCTCGAGACTTCCACCTGGAGTGACTTTTCAGTGTGGACTTAATTACACAGCGCATTCCTTCCTCTGTGAACATGGCAGTTGGAACTGGTTTCCACTCGTAGGCGAGAACATCTTCACATCAACAACTGCGGTCACTAGAGAACAGTGCGATGACTCTTGAGTAGATGACATTTAGGTCATAAATTTTGGAGTCGTCAACTTGGATGATTTCATAGTTATTGCCATTGTCTTGCTTTTCTTTGGGATGGTACTGGTAAAATCCTCTGGCCAGGTCCTTCAAAATCTTTCACATGTCTCTCCAATCAGTACACAGATTTGTCTCATAACAGATGCTGGGCTATCTCCGCCTTGTGTGTTTCGCGATGCTTCTGATGGATGATCATTGGTCAAAGATTGGAGGCAGTATCCATCTCTGGCGAAGTCCACCACTGTCCTTGCATCTCTATTATAACCCTGGCTTTACTCTCTTCCTGTGATATAGCTGATCTTGGATGGTATTTGTCTCCTCTCCATCTCCTTCATATCTGACCTCCGATCTTGCAGCAGATGTGGCGCTCGTGCCCGATCTTCAGTGCCTCTGTCTTCAGGGTTATGCCAATGATCCCTCCGCACTGGGTGACCATACCTCATGAAGTGGACTAGATGAACTGGTCACTCCCCCAGGCCTTTCCATATTCCGCTGATGTGTCTCGTGACATGTTGTCCCTGGGATGAAATAGCTTTGGACATGTGTAGGAAGTTGTTCTTAGCGGCAGGTGTAGAGGCCATACCTGGCGTAGTTGACATGGCCTGCTGCAAAGTAGTAGGGAACCTCTTCCGGATGTGTTCAGATGGAGGAGGCCATCACCCTCACGGTTTCGCCCCCGGATGTAGGACATCTCACACCCCTGGCTTCACCAACACCTCAACCTAAGTTTGGCTGTCCTGCTCTGGCTGCTATGTGATCCAAGGCTCTCCTCAGGTTCATCAGCGGTCTGAAAGTTCATCTGCGATCAGGCTCCTTAACACCTTCGCGCCATCATTCGTAGGGCTCGTACATTCTGAGGGAGCTTCTTCCCAGCCAACATCTTAGCAACCCCTCCAAAAGCACTTCTGACAGGACAGTGGAGAGCCCACTTTTCCAGCCATCATGACACTTCTCCAACAAAACTCATCAGTGCCTGTATCCCTCCGAGGACGTAATGCATGGATTTTAACTTCTCCGTGTGCCCATTTCCTTGGCCTGCAACCCGATACAGCTGCTGGGTCGCATGTCACAACTGAATCCTTTCCAGTTTCAGATGTGAGCTGTTGACCTCGGTCATGGGCGGTGCATCATCGTATCAGGATCCGATGGTTTCATGTCAATCAGGGTTAAATAGAGGCACTTTTTGTCTTGGCCTGAGGGAGATGCCCTGCTCCCTGGCTTTGTTTTGTAAAATTGGTATCCAGTGGAATTCTGGGCATTGTCTTGAGTAGGACGTCCTTGGAAAACTGAGGTCGGCCTTTCTAAGCTCTGCTAACCGCGACTACTTTGTTGAAGTGAGTGCTTTCAGGGTAGCAGACGACCTTTGTGGCTCCTATCCTGTGGCATTGGAGGCTGTTTGGTCCCCTGTATCGGTGGATGTCTACGTCATATGGAACATCTGTGATCTTTAGGGATCCTGTTGATCTTGGATTTGTTTGGCTCCTCACGCCTTTGCTGGGTCTGGGAGTACTGTGTGAGAAGACAAACCAGAAATGTCTGGACTGCTTCCATTCTGCGAGGATATATCAGATCGAAGTAATCAACAATAGCCTGAACTAAGCCATCGCCAGCCATTAACATAATACATATGCCATATAACTTCAGATCTGCTACGGCCTGCCCTGAGATGCGAATTTCTTGAACCTGCGATACTCTTTGTATGACATCACACACTCATAGAGTAGCTGCTGTTGATGAGTTCAGGAACTCCAACCATCTTTTCTCTGCTATTGTCTACTTCAAACAAGTGCCTTGGACTTGCGAGTACTTGTGACAATTGAGCCTATGAGGAGTGCAGGGAGGTTTTATCTAGTCTGGGAGACACCTTTGCCACAGCATCAACAGGAATTCACTACTCAATGACCTTTGATAATGTCCTTACTAATGCTAAATTTGTAGTGTCCCTTGTCCATTTCCTTTTTTCACATCCTGATGATTTGCTTGCTAGCTTTCACTGGCAATACTCTCCCGAGTCCATCCTCGTCCTACATTCACAAGTCTGAGAGCCTGCGAGGCACACTATCGAAAGGCACTGATATCAGCAAGCCAGGTGAGGAATAGAACTATGAGCTCACTGTCAATGTCTGCTGTAAAAAACATTTTTCTTAATGAGGGCCCTTCTGTTTAAAGCCTATCCCCATTAAGCTCTGTATAGGCTGCAAGCAGTTCAATAGAATTCCACCCATTCTTTTATCGGATCAGCTGTCATCATTCTCTACAACTGTGCAACGGGTGATCTTCATCCAGTGTCCCTCGTGTTCTACAAGTAGGAGCCTGCCCTATGAGTGACCGAAAGGAGAGAAATCTTTGTCACAGTCCAGCATGGTACCGACATCTGCAGCAGGCAGATCACTCAGTGCCCCCTGAGACGGAGTTTTTGACACACTGCCGCAACAATCATTCATTTCGCTTCACCACAAACATCCAAGAGAGATGCTTGGTGTCCATTTTTCTGAATAGATATGCCTCCCTCCATCTAGATGGGTGTTCTGTCGCATTAAATTGCAAAACTCACCACAGAAAACACAGGGCATTTTAAAATCAAAACATTCAGCTGACCTCCCCGAATGTGAGCGCCTGGTCCACCTTTAAATCCTCTGGTCATCATTGGAATCAGGTTATGATTATAAAGGAGAGAATGTCTGTTGGCAATGTAAAAATAATAAGAAATGTATTCAATTTCTATATATGTTTAAAATTCTCTCTCTCTCTCTCTCTCTCTCTCTCTCTCTCTCTCCTCTCATCTCTCTCTCTCCTCTCTCTCTCTCTCCTAGAGAGATCTCTCCTCTTCTCTCATCCTCTCTCTCCTCTCTTCTCTCTCTCCTCTCTCTCTCTCTCTCTCTCTCGGGCGCTCTCTCTCCTCTCTCTCTCTCTCTCTTCTCTCTACCCCCCCCCCCCCCCTTCCTCTCTCTCTCTCCTCTCCTCTCTCTTCTCTCTCTCCTCTCTCGTCTCTCATCTCTCTCTCTCTCTCTCTCTTCCTCTTCTCTCTCTCTCTCTTCTCTCTCTCTCGTCTCTCTCTATCTCTCTCTCATCATCTATTTCTCTCTCATCTCTTCTCTCTCTCTGCCAGCACTTCATCACGAGAAAAATCTGTGTTCTTTTTTATATTTTCGCTTCGTCTCAAATTTTCTTTGTGTGTATGTATGTATGTATTTTTGCCCACCTGTGTGTGTGTGTGTGTGTGTGTGTGTGTGTGTTATGTGTGTGTGTGTGTGTGTGTGTGTGTGTGTGTGTGGTGTGTGTGTGTGTGGTGTTGTGTCATATTCGGGTGTTACAGGATCCTGGCAGCACCTGGCGGGATACGAACACTGGTTACCATATTGCACCTGCGCGCTTGTCATCCCATGCGCAGGGAAGCAAGCAAGGGCACAGTTATGGGCATTTTTATTGTTTAAAATATGCTAACCTTGTTGTATGCCTCTTTTTTTCTCTCAAAGTACTCGCCTTGTTACACCCGTGCTGCAATGTTACGTAAAGAAGAAAAAAAAAGGGGTAAAAAAACCATTAGTTATTATGTACTTTTATCACACTCTTCACGGTAAAGGAATGATAACTTTACCTCAACAAACTCTCTGGAAGAAGATGAGAGGGTAAAGAAAAATATATGCAGCGACAACTTTGAGGGAAAACTTCAATGAGAAAAAATGTTGCCTTGCAGTAAAAAAAATTTGGCTGGTAAAAAAAAGATGAAAAAACTGACGCTCCTGTTTATATTTCTCGAAGTTGTTGAGATAAATGACGTGAAAAAGACATGGTTGTGATGGTCTTTTGCTCGCCGGTCAGAAAGAAAAGTAATGGAAAGGAAGAAAGAATAAAAATAATAAAGAAGAAATATGGAAATAAGAAAATTTAATAGAAAGGAAGGGAAATGATAAAAACAAGGTGTGTGTAAGACTAATGAAGGTAAGAAAATGAACTAAGGAAAAGGAAGGCAATGAAGGAAGACTTAATACAGCAAGATGGAACGTGTGGGAAGCGTGAAGGAAATAGAAAGAAGATGAAAGGGAAGGAAGAACGAAGTGGTGGTGGTGGTGGTTAAGGAACAGCAAGGAAGGAAGAGGAAGAAGAAGGAAAACTCAGAAAAGATAGGAACGATAAGATAGGGGAAGAAAATAAGGCAGCAAGAGAGAGAGAGAGAGAGAGAGAGAGAGAGAGAGAGAGAGAGGAGAAGATGAGAGATGAGAGAGAGAGAGAGAGAGAGAGAGTAGAGAGAGAGAGAGAGAGAGAGTATTAAAGAAAGGAAAGAGAAAAGGGAACTGAAAGATAAATGAGAATAAGGTAAGAAAGATGAAATGTCGTGACTCTTGGAAATAAACTGAAAAGTCTATCTAAATACAAGAAAATGGAAAAAAGGAATGTAAAAAATGGGAGATGACATTTTCCTCTTGCAACATCGGGAGACAAAATGCTTAAAGGGAGGAACTGTAAATCTTATAAAAACATCAATAGAGTAAAAAAGTAAAAAAAGATGGAAGGAGAGAGAGAGAGAGAGAGAGAGAGAGAGAGAGAGAGAGAGAGAGAGAGAGAGAGAGAGAGGAGAGAGAGAGAGAGAGAGAGAGAGAGAGAGAGAGGAGAGAGAAGAGAAGGAGAGAAGAGAGAGAGAGAATTGGGAATGTAATTAAATTATTATTGGACTGCAGGAGGGGAGAGAAGGTATAGAAGCGATTGATGATGGTCAAGAGGTTATGCAAGGGTTGGGTGGCGAGGGGCGTGGTGTCATAAGGTGCCTGCAGGTGGTGACGGGACGTGACAGGCGCCGCAGGTGGTTGAGGGGAGGAGGGGAGCGCAGGTGGTGGGAGGAATGCCAACTGGTGTTCCGTGAGGGTCGTTGTGACACTGAAGTGGGAGTCGTTGGAGCACCTCGTCAGGATATCCGGGTAGTTGTAATCTAGTCTTTATATAATAATTTCCAAGTCGAAGTAATCTAGTCTTTATACATCACTTTTGTTTATCACATTTTGTTTTTATGTTTTTCCGTTTATCTTTATAAGTTATGACCGAAAAATCATTCTACATATTTTCAAACAACATTACAGAGATTAATGTTCACTGTAACGTAAAGAGACAAGAAACATAAAATTATTTATGAAACTTACTATAGCTGCTCACATCACATTTTTACTGCCATTACAAAAAGAAAGCTGACGTGGACGCGACGTAGTGTGCGAGAAACTGACATCAGATCAGAGAAAGAGAGAGAGAAACACGAAATATATGATAAATAGAAACAGAACAGACTAAAAAACTTCTTACTGAACTACATCACAATGAACACCAGAACTGAGACGAGAGGTTTTGTCCTGTAGCGAAATGATAACGAGAACCAGTGAATAGAATAATGGAATAACGATGATTGCACTACTAAACCTATTACATTATCACGTTATAGGATGGTTAGGGGACGAAGGAGGAGGAGGAGGAGGAGGAGGAGGAATGGTGGAGGAGGAGGAGGAGGATGATAAGATAAGATACTTTGATCTAGACACTTTGTAAGTACCAACTACAAGGTTATTGACTATACAAAGCGCCACCACGCCAGGACGAACCTGGTGGGCTCGAACCGCTGACCGAATGCAGGGACGCTGCACGCGACCCCACAGCTCTACCAACCGAGCCACCCTGACGGGTTAAGGAGGAGGAGGAGGAGGAGGAGGAGGAGGAGGCATTGGGTGAGAAGGAGGAGGAGGAGGCATTGAGCGAGAAGGAGGAAGAATCAGGGATGGAAGGGACATATGTAAATAATGGGAGGGGAGGAGGAAGGAGTTATGAAAGTGGAGGGAAGGGAGTGAGTGAGTGGGAGGAGAAAATAAGGTTGGAATGAATGATATATAGGGAGAGATTCGTAGAGGAGATGATGAATAGGTATGTAAAGAGAGAAATTTATAATAGTAGAGGAGGAGGAGGTAAAGGAAAAAGTGAGTGAAAGTGTAGGTAGAGAGAATAAGAAAACTAGGAAGCTGTATAAGTAGATCAATTATGAGGGAGATATGACATAGAAAAGGAAAGAAAATATAATAAAATATAAATAGATAGATGGAATAAATGAATAAATGAGTAGATACAAATGAGAAGGTATAAAGGGTGTAGAGTAAAAAGATGAAGTGATAAATGTGTGTGGCAAGTGAAAGAAAAAATAGGTAAAAAAAAGATAAAGAAAAAAAGTAAAAAAGAGATAAGAATTGCAGTCATAGGAGGGAGAAAAACAGGGAGGAGAGGAAGGGGTGAAGGAAGGGTGAGGAGAGAGGTGAAAAGGGGATAGGGAAAGGGAGAGGAAAAAAAGAGGAGGCAAAAAATGCAAGTGTACATACATGATGAGAATTAACGATGAATGCAAAGGGAAATAGAGAGAGAGAGAGAAGAGAGAGAGAGGAGAGAATTTACAAAATAAAAATTTGGAGCCCCAAAAAAATTTGGGGGGGTTTTTTAAGAAAATGGAAAATGGAACTTTTTAAAAATGATTACCAAACATAATTGGATATAAAGGCAAAAAACAACCGTGGAAAAATTGCAAGGGGCAAGGGCCCAAAAACTTTTCAAAGCAAAAAACAAAACGGTAAGAGGGAAAAGGATCTAGGGGATATAGAAGAGAAAATAGCATTGTAGGGGGAAAAAGGCAAAAAAGTTTTGGGGGTTTTATAAACAAATTTAAAAAAAATGAAAGTAAAAGAAATTAAAGTTTGGAGGGATTGAATAGGGTTTTTTGGTTGTGTTTTAAAAGATCAAGAAAATTGAATATTTTGCAAAAAGAGAAAAAAAAAATTATTGGAAAATATTTTGAAGAGGGGACTGGGAAAATTAATAGTTTTTAAAGGACTAGAACGGGGGGAGAAAAAAAAAATTTAAGTTTAAAAATTTTTTTATGTAAAAACAAGAGAATTTTAGTTTTAACTAAGTGAAAAAGAAAAAAATGGTTTTAAAAAAAGGAAGGATGAGAAAAAAATTTTTTCAATTTGAGTTTGAGGGAGGAAAATTAAGAAAGGGGGAAAAAGGAAAAAAAAATAAAAAAGATTGAGGAAGAAAAAAGGGAAAATAGGGGGATTTGGATTCCCCCGATCGATTAGGGGGAGGGAGGGAGGAGAGTAAAAAAAGAAGAAAAAAGAAGGGGGAAGGAAAAAAGGGAAAGAGGTAGAGGGGAGATTTAGAGAAGAGGGAAAAGGGTCTTGGTTCTTTTACTCCTTTTCCCCCTTGTTCCCCTCCTCCCCTCCTCCTCCTTTCCCCTCTCTCTCCTCCCCTCTCCCTTCACTTTTTAAACTTTGGGGAAACGAAAAAATGCTGGGGGCAAAGGGGGGGAAAACAGCCCCTTTTCCTTTTTTCCCCCTTTTCCCCCTTCCCCCCTTCCTTTTCTTTCTTTCCCTTTTCCTTTTTTCCTTTCCTTTCCCCCCCGCCCCCCCCCCCTTTCCCCCCTTTCCCCCCCCTTTTCTTTTTTTCCTTTTTTTCCCTTTTTTTTTCCTTTTCCTTTCCTTTTCCTTCCCCTTCCCCTTTTCTTCCTTTTCCTTTTTCCCCCCCTTTCCTTTTTCCTTTTTTTTTCCTTCCCTTTTTCCTTTTTTTTTCCTTTTTTCCTTCCCCTTTTCCCCCTTTTTTTTTCCCTTTCCCTTTTCCCCTTCCTTTTTTTCCCTCCTTCCCCATCTCATCCCCCTCCTTTCTTTCCTTTTTCTATTTTTTTTTTTTTACAAAAAAAGGGGAAAGGAAAGGGAATTCCAAAGTAACCTACCTTTTGTTTACCTTCCTTTCCCATCTTTTCCCCTTCCCTTCTCTGTTGTTGCCCCATCTTCTCTCTATTTCCCTTCCTTTGTTAACTTGAAGGGACGAAGGGTGGGTACAAACTCCCTTTTTAATCCCCCAACTTTTCTCTTTAAAATTTTCTTTTTTTTCAATTTCTTATTTTCCCTATCCCTTATGATCTTAATTTTTTTTTTCTCTCCTTTTTCTCTCTCTCTCTTTCTCCTCCCCCTCTTCTCTCTCTCCCTCTCTCTCCTCTCTCTCTCCCTCTCTCCCCCTTCCTCCCCCTCTCTCTCTCTCTCTTCCCCCTCTCTCCTTTCCCCCTCTCTCCCCTCTCCTCCTCCTCCTTCTCTCTCTCCTCCCCCTTTCTCTCCTCTCTCTCTCTCTCTCTCCCTTTTCCTTTTCTCCTTTTCTCTCTCTCTCTCTCTCTCCCCCCCAATGGTTGAGGGGAGAGAGAGAAGGGTTAAGGGTGAAAGGGGTGACGCCATTAGGTCATTTACATAAACATGAAATTTGTCAACATTCATGCATGGTGTTCATTAATTTCGTGTGTTATGATTGGCGTTCTGTCACATTCACCTTTCCAAAGTTGCGTGATAATACTGATAAAGGTATGAATAATTAGTGTGTGTGTGTGTGTTGGGTTTTGTGTGTGTGGGGGGTGTGGTGTGTGAGTGTGTGTGTGGTGTGTGTGGTGTTACAAAAAAGGTCAGGGGGCTAAAATATGAAAATGAAAAAAATTGGGGTCAATTTTTTTTTTTTAAGCTATAAATATTGATTTATTAATGGTTGTGATGGTTGTGGTAGTGGTGGTGTTAGTGGAGGTGGTGGTGGTGGTGGTGGTGGTAGTGGTGGGGGTGGTGGTGGTGATGTTGTGCGTTCCTTGTTTTTTGCATGTGTCTGATTTTCAACAATAGGTAATTATGATTATGTCCTTGAGGCACCTCTTTGGGCTATTGCAAACACACACACACACACACACACACACACAAACACCCACACACACACACCCCAACACCCAAAAACACACAACAACCCCCAACACCCCACACCCACACACCCCACACACAAAACACAAAACACACACACCACACACACACACACACACCACACAACAAACACACACACACACACAAACACACACCACACAAAAAACACCACACACACAACACACACACAACACACAAAACACACACACACAAAAAACCAAACACACACACAAAAACCAAACACACACACACCACAACATCTCTTTTTTTTTCTCTTTTTTTTTTTTTTCCCATTTTATATTAGCATCACCGTATTTTTTGTTTTTTGAGTTGTTTTTTTCTCCTTTTTTTTTTTATTTTTCCTAATCCTCCAACTCTCACTTCTTTCCCATCCTCAGAAACAGGAACGAAAGCTAAACAGATCATAACAACCACAAAACAAAGTAAAAAAACAACCCCCTTTCCCCCCCCCTTTTCCCCTCCTTTCCCATCTCCCATCCCCTTCCCCTCCTTTCCCCTCTCCCTCCCTACCCCTTCCCTTCCTTTCCCTTCACCCAATCCCCCTCCTTTCCCTCACCCACTGCCCCAATATGTACCATTAGACTGTTCAGAAAAAACAATTTTTTTTTTTTTCTCTATTTATACCATTATATACCCCCCTGCAAGGTTTTCCATTGCTTTTGAATGGAAGGAAAAGCCGAAAAATTACAACCATTTGAGCTAAAAATGTCAGGAACCTTTGCTCATTGGACTCAAGATGATAAGCCCGCGACAGTAGAAAAAACGCATACCTGAATTTTGCTTCCGCCAGGACTCCTTTTTCACATCCTGAGTCTTTTGTTACAATTGGGATAGAACAACAAACTTGGGTCTCAAATTGAAGCATTTTTAATATTATTTCTGAAAAAACACCAATCCAATGTAAACATTCAAGAAAAAAAAGACACATCATATCCAGAGAAAAAAAAAGCAAAAATTTTCTGAAAAAGTTTCAAAAATGTCATAATATTACCAATCTTGACATCAAAAAAGGTTGACACAAAGACTCTAAAAAACCTCTTTTCAACGTGGCATGGAAAGGAAAAACTCTATGTCTATGTCCGCAATGGACACTTCACAGGTGCATTGTTTGTCAGAGTTTGCTTCTTGAATCTATCAACACTCAAATCGCTCACGGGTTGTATTCACAGGTTGAAGAAGGTATTTTCGCTGAGAATCGTAGGGAAACGATCGTTTTGCGAAATCAGTTATCATCTTACTCCCCGTCTCAGCAAATGTCATTCACTACTTGTTACATTGCTGACATATTCCAGGGCCTTCTGTAGTCATCACCCTTGGCCATGTCGACAACAGGTTGCAGAAGCCAGTCCATACCTCAATGCAAGGGGTCAAGCAGAAGATGACCTCCTGGGACCAACTAGATCAGCCAGCGTCGTCTTGGCTGTAACATGAGGGAACATAGGTTTCCCATTGTCTTGAAAGTCATCTGGCCATTCTCAGTGGCGTGCAGCTTGGCAGAATTTGTCCTGCTTCTCTTTGTCACTGAGTGTCTTGATACCAAGGAGAGAGCGAACGGCACAACCTTCCCTGTGTCAGGTACCACTTGTGGGTTTTAAGTTTTTGTAGAGCACTGCCCTGAGCAATCTCTGGATCTGTTCTCTTGAACTTCATCATGTCCTTTTCATGTTGTTGAACGGCAGATCCAGACATTTTGCAGGAGCATATCTGCAGCAAGTGCCAAGTGGTAGATGGACATCCACATGGTGTCACCACTATGGGTGTATAGAACAGTCCTAGGACGCGGTTGAGGCGTTCCAGCTTCACAAACAGTTTTTCAGCGTACTCCGCTGTCTAGCAACATGAACATCTTCATAGAATAAGGGTTTTCTGGGCCATACCACCTGCCTGATGAATGGCCTCCAGGTGACGACTCCAGGGTGGATTCCGCGGGGAGGCGTGGGTCTCCAAGGACGATCAGTGTAAGCTCAGCCCATCTCACAGGTAGTCAGCTTAGGAGGCTTTCCCGACCCTCAGGATGTCCGGTAGTTATTCCTTGCACTCTTTCTTTCTTTTTATTCAACCATTTTGTGTTGATGGACAGGGTTTGTTTGTTTCTTGTAGCAGGTTTTTTGGCTGTGGTAAGTCTGTAGCAAACGTCCTTGAAGTGCGGAACCCAAGGATTTCTCTGGGCTCTTGACCTTGCCAAACAGATCTCCCATACAGCACCAAACCAGCACTTCTAGAATGTAGGTGTCGCAGGCAAGGATAGAAACCACCTTCCTGTCAAGCTGGCTTTGCGCCGGAGGCTTTCGGCAGCTCCCCGATGTACTCCACTTTTCGATGGCCGTGGGTAAAAAACAAGTGCCAAGGGGCAGTTGCTCACTCCAGTAAAGCCACCATGCCCTCAGCAAATCACATGGAATGCCTTATGCCGGAAAGCCCCAGTTTCCTGTGAGCCTGTCTATCACTGGTACTCTCCAAGTAGCTTGACCTTCAGGTAATATGAAGGTGGTCCTGAGACAAAGCACAGCCAGAGTCTCCATTGACGTCCTGCGGTCCCAGGATCACTTCCCAGGACATCTCTGCAGCATCTTGCAATCCCCGTGGAAGAGCGCATACTTGGGAGGGTCTCGGCTAAATGCTGCCATGTACGTGCCTGGGCTGATGTGGTACCCTTGTCAGCATCCTGTTCCGGTATCGTTGTTGGAGGTTGAGATGGACAAACTTGTCCAGGTTCAGCGCCCACCAGCCTTCAATGTAGCAGAGACTACGGCTGTCACTTTTGATTGTCAGACCAAATCACCAGACGATCAGCGGGTACTGCAGGATGTTCAAACACACTCCATGAACCTCGGGAAATGTGAGAGTACATGTCTTGGTGATGTGAAACATCAGGACGAGGGTTGTTGGTAAGCCATGTCCTCTGCAGTCCCTTTCACTGTCGGTTGGGTCCAGCCCAGGAGACACCCTCCAAAAAAAACAAAAGGCAAGCAGGGCCTTCCGCTGTTGTGGCAGACTGAAAAAAATTGTAGAAAGTTTGTGACAATTCCTATCTTCGTTCCTCTCTCGGATGGCTTGTGCTTGCAGTCTTGCAGCCCTCTCTGCTTGCTTGATGGGACCGTGACTTCAAAATATCTGTTCATGACCAAGGGACATGTGGCATTTCTATCTGTCTCTGATCCTCGGTTAGTAGAAAAACCTGATGTCCTTGTCCTTTCTTCTCCCTGATAGCATGCGGTTTCTCATCTATTTCCTGGATGGCATCTGAAGCTACCTAGTTCGAACAGGCTATCTAATTCATGGACAAAAGGCACTCCTTTGCCCTTCCAGGGCACCCTGTTCTCTCCCTTTATCCTTGCTCGAAGATCTCTGTACTTTTTTGGGAAGGTCAATGAAATGCGGCGCTGCGCTGCAGTGTAACTTGGTCATGGTTACGTGATCCTTAGCAATTAGCTGCCAGACACAGAATGGGGATGATAGCCTCCACTGTTTCATTTGCGAGGTCTTGATGCTTAGGATTCCCGTACTATTTTGGCAACTCTGGAGATGGAGGAGACAGTACTGGCAAGCCGTTTCTCTGTCTGTTGGTGGGTAACTGGGAGCCACTGATGCTGGAATGATGGGTAGCGATCAGGAACGGTTTTCTGTGCAGATCTAGTAGCGGTCGGCGTGAGTTGTCCTATGGACTTCTTCAGGTGGAGGTCTGAGATGTAACTTTTGCGTTCCTCGGAGCTCCTTTGCTTACGCCATAGTGAAGTTATCTTGTGAAGTATTCTGGACTTTGTTAGCAGGTTTCAAACAGATCTGCCACAACAAACATAACAAGAACATTAGATGGCATGCTAAAAACAATTGTGGAATTTGTGACCTAGAGTGAAATAAATATATTTAGTTTAAATTTTTTGAAAATTTGTCTGAAATAGCACATTGTAATATTTCCATAAATGTGTTCTATGCATTTGATGTTTCGTCCCGCATCTAATTACTTGATTTAACCTCCCTGCTTATGCCCATTTATTGGTTGAAAAAATAGGGCGAAAACAAACACAAAATGCGCCGAAAACGGGCGTTTCAGGAAAAAAGTGTATAGAATTAGACACTGAATGCTTCATGAGGCAAAGGTTCCTGACAATTTTGGCTTATAATGGTTGTAATCGACCCTTTCCAAGGTCAAAAAGCATTGGAAAACCGTTTGCAGCTGGGTATAAAAACTAGGGAAAATATTGTTTTCTGAACAGGTCTAATGTACCTACACTCATCAAACCTTCTCATAATATACAATTACATGCAACATTTCATTTCCTTACTGGCATCCTATCCTCTGTTTTTGTTCCCGCTTTTCACAAGACTGTTTTTTTCCCGCCTTTCACGAAACTCTTTAATTCTACTGTTTGAATCACAGCTCCCCCGCCTTCTTCACCAACAGGGGAAAACCTTTATTATGGCTCCGCGTTATTCGGGTGTGCAATCCGTAGAAACCAAAATTACAAATTGTTTTCATACCGGAATGACACCTGGTACTTACTTTTTTCCGGCCAGGTATAAGTGTTTGGAGATAAATGCTAAGGTGGAGTCTTTTCCCACCGAGGTAATGTGTGGAGGAGGTGGAGTGGTGGAGTGGTGGAGTGCACGTGGATGAATTAGAGGTGTGTTAATTAGTCTGTGCCAGGTCATTCGTGAGATTAAAGTGTATGTGTGTATGTATGCTACCTGTGTTTACCTGTGAAAGTGGGATTGGAGGACAGGTACAGTAAGGAGTAATGGTAATAACAACAATAATAATCATAATCATAATAATAATAATATTAATAATAATAGTAATGGTGATAATACAATGATGGGATGACTAAGTGTACTAACCTTCAATCATTAATCTTTATTCTGAATTAAGATCACATGAACAAAAAATAGTTAAATTGAAATCGAAAATACGCGGAAAACAAAATAAATCACCTAAAGTAGGAAATAAAATATGAAAGTAATTATAGAAAAGGGAGGTGAAAAAAATTGATGTTATTAATGTTTATTCTGAATTACAATTACATGAAAAAATACACAGAAAATAAAATTATGCACCAAAAGCAGGAAGTATAAGTATGAAATTCAGTACAAAAAAAGAGGTGATTCTAAAAAATAGTTGAAAGGGTGGGTGGTGAGGGTGGGCTGTGGTAGGGGCGTAATAAGCGACAGGATGGGTGCGGGTACGTGTATGGGTGTAGGGTGTGCAAAGGTACCGCATGTATGGGTTAGAGGTTGGAGTAAGAGTTAAGAGTAGTTTATTATATATTATTATATATATATATATATATAATATATATATATAGTATACTATATATATTATATATATATATATATTGTATATTATATATATATATAATATATATTATATAATATAGATAGATAGTATATAGATATATATATATATATATAGATATAGTATAAATGAGATATATTTATATATATGTATATAGATATATATAGATAATATCTATATATATATATAGATATATATATGTATACACTATTATATTATATAATATATCTATATATATATAATCGATATATATTATATATTTATAGCAGTTAAAGAGTTAGAGTAAGAAATAATGAGAATGTTAGAGGTACTTAAATTACATAGCTAATAGGGATAGTTAATATAAGTAGTTAGAATAAGGTTGTGGGTGTGATCGGGGGTTGTATGAGAGGGAGGATGTGGGCCTTACGAGAATGTGGTAAGTGGAAGAATTAGTGTGAATACAAGTGTGGATGTGGTGGTTATTAAAGGCTGGATCCGACGAGGATTAAGTAAGTGAGTGGATGTGGATTGGGAATAAGAATGTGATGGATGGATAACTGAGTGACCAAGAGACTGTGGATGTGTGTGGATGTGTGTGTGTGTGTCGTGTCGTGAAATTGGGGGTGTGTGGGGTGTCGTGGTGTGTGTGTGTGTGTTTGTGTTGTGGGGATGTGTGTGTGTGTGTGTGTGTGTCATGTGTGGTGTGTGTGTGGTGTGTGTGTGGTGTGTGGGTGTGAAGGTATTAGAGAAAATTTTTTTTTAATCAAGCTGTATGTATGTGCAATGGCTGGTTGTATAGAACTAAGTTATGAAAGTAGCCAGTAGGAGTAGTAATAATTAGTAATAGTAGTAGTGAGTCAAGTAGCAGTAGTAGTAGAAGTAAAGTAGGAGTAGTAGTAGTATTAGTAGTAGTAGTAGTAGTGGTTTAGTAGTGATCGAATGAGTACTGGTAGTAGAAGTAGTAGTAGCAGTGAGTACTAAGTAGAGTAATAGGTCGTAGTAGTACTGGATGTTAGTTAGTTAGTCGTAAGTGGTAGCAATCCGTGTATATAGTATAGGTATAAACATGGTATAAGCAGAGCTGGGCACTAAATACATTGAATGTATTTAAATACTAATTACTAAATACATGGGAGAAATGTATTTAAATACTAAATACTAAATTATATTTTTTACGAATGTATTTAAATACCAAATACTAGGTTACATCAATTGTATTTAAATACATTTGTAAATACATTATAAATACACACATTTTAACTTGTCCGAAAAGAAATGGATTTCCTAAGATTTCCTTTGATTTTGGGTTTCCTTAGAAATAAAGGTCCTTCTCAGACCAAAATTTCCTAAAAATAAGGAAATTTCCTTGAAAGTGAAAACAGTAGTTCACTGTAACATCAGGATTGCCAGATAGTTGGGCGGGTTTATGGCCAGATTAACTGATAAAAAAGTATTTACATTTTTATATTTTTTGAGTATTTAAATACAATGTATTTAAATACTCATAAATGTATTTAAATACTGTATTTAAATACATGACAACCAATGTATTTATTAATACATCAATGTATTCAAATTCGTATTTAAATACAATTGTATTTAAATACTGCCCAGCTCTGAGTATAATTATGCCTCTGGGTTTATCTCCAAAGTATCTCCACGCCATCCCTCCTTGGAGAGTGTTAGTGCCTCAAGGGTTAAAGACCAAAAGCTATCAGAAAACCTAAAATTATTTACCGCCAGCGATAATAGAATGAAAGAGGACAAGGGATATCGTCGCTGCGGGGGCGTGGTCGCTTGAGTAATGGTCCCATACACTGCCCTGATGCCCTCACTTACACACCGCTGATAAGGGCTTATGTACGCTGCAGATAGACTTACATACAACCGAAACTAAACACTGAGCATGGACTGACTGATCCTGGTGTTAAGGTGTGTGCGTGTGTGTGTTCGTTCGTACTTTGACCCCACCACTACCACTACTACTACTACTACTACTACTACTACAACTACTACTACTATTACCACTACTACTACTACCACCACCACCACCACCACCACCACCACCACTACTACTACTACTACTACTACTACTACTACTACTACTACTGCTACTACTACTACTACTACCACTACTACTACTACTACTGCTGCTAGTCATCCACCACTACTACTGTAACCATCGCCACTTAAACACTCCCGCTACAGCCACAGCAAAAATAAAAGGTAAAAAATAATAGAGAAATAATCAGCCGGAGACCCATAACAGGTACGGTAATTACAAGTGACTAATGACTCTGTCCTGAGACCTTGTGGCCCTTGGGTACGTAAAGACCAGGTACACCTACACTCTCTCTCTCTCTCTCTCTCTCTCTCTCTCTCTCTCTCTCTCTCTCTCTCTCTCTCTCTCTCTCTCTCTCTCTCTCTCTCTCTCTCTCTCTCTCTCTCTCTCTCTCTCTCTCTCTCTCTCTCTCTCTCTCTCTCTCTCTCTCTCTCTCTCTCTCTCTCTTCTCTCTCTCTCTCTCTCTCTCTCTCTCTCTCTCTCTCTCTCTCTCTCTCTCTCTCTCTCTTTTCTCTCTCTCTCTCTCTCTCTCTCTCTCTCTCTCTCTCTCTCTCTCTCTCTCTCTCTCTCTCTCTCTCTCCTCTCTCTCTCTCTCTCTCTCTCTCTCTCTCTCTCTCTCTCTCTCTCTCTCTCTCTCTCTCTCTCTCTCTCTCTCTCTCTCTCTCTCTCTCTCTCTCTCCTCTCTCTCTCTCTCTCTCTCTCTCTCGAAGAGACCTCTTTCCCGTCCTTTCCTCTCTCCGCCTGTTAGTCGTGTGTGGTTGAGATTACTCCTCATGGCCACTGCGAAGAGGCGCCGCGATGAACCTGACGACGACGGCTTCACCCTTGTCCTGAGGGAGCGCTTCAGGGTGAAGAGGCCTCCCTCTCCACAGCAGAGTGGTGCCACGGCTTCGGAGCGAACTATCCCGGTATGGAGGATCGTCAAGCATGACGACTTTCCCGGCCCCTATCAGCTTGTTCGGTGGTTAGAGTGCGAGCTCCAGCTCGCCCTCAAGGTGGATGTCTCCGCCTCCGGTGAGTTCCTTCTCCGGGGGGCGACTTGGGACGCCGCCGCCGCCCTCCAGGTAGTAGCTGACTACCGACCACGGGGCATCGTGTTGGCACGGAGGGAACCCAGCAGGAGAGGTGTTCTCGTTGGATACCCCACTGGCCTCCCCCTGGACCCTGTATTGGAGCACCCGCTCGTCGAGACGGTGGTGCGGTGCTCATACAACGCGGGCCTTAACCGGCACCTCCCGACCCGGCAGGTTCAGCTGACGCTGCGGGGGCACGTCCCCGCCGCCCTGGACCTTGGCTGCTTCGGGACTTTCGCGGTGCGCAGGTTCATCCAGGAACCCGTCCGCTGCTACCACTGCCAGGCGTTTGGGCACTACCAGCGCCAGTGTCAGCGGCGGCAGGAGCTGTGTGGTGTGTGCAGTGGGGAGCACGCTTCACGGGACTGCGTCCGCCACCTACGGGAGCGTGGGGAGCGGCCCGTGGCTCGGTGCCCCAACTGCGGTGCCAGGCATCACGCCTGGAACCGCCGCTGCCCTGCCCGCTCCGGCAGATTCCTGGGTCCACGGTACCTCGCCAGGTGCAGTGGAAGGAGGCTCCCTTGCTTCCACCTCGGTCAGCACCCCAGACCCCCGCTCCACGGATTGAAGACGCCGCCGAGACCCGACTGCCCTGCTGCAGGAGGAGGAAGAAGAGGCCCCGGCGTGTCTCTCTGTTGTCCCCTGTGGGGGATATGGATGTGGACGTCCAGGCCCCTGTGTTGCCGTAGGACCCGGCCCCCTTGGAGATGGCGGCCATTGGCGGGGTGTTGCAGCCTGCTGTGGCCCCCCGCCATGACGCCGCGACCCAATGCAGCCCGCTTCCCTCTCTGGTCGAGAATGGGACGCAGATGACTGGCCGGCACTATACTTTCAAGGTGAACGCCCTACTCTCACTGCTTGGGACGTACGAGTTTCTGGTCAGCCAGGAGAGTGTGGCGGTTCGATCCCGTATCTCGCACCAGCCAGCCTTTTCGTACGTGCGACAGGCGCTGCGTGCGGGCCGTGCGCCTGGCGTGCGCCTGCCCACTGAGAGGCCGATTGCCATGCCGGTCTTCCGTCACCACCGTGAGGAAAGTGATTGGATGAGCTACGTGCCCACCGCCGGGAGCCATTGACTGCTTTTATTTGTTTGATCTCTGGTCATCTTGTACTGTTTTTTGCATGTGTTTCTTTCCATTTATTTTGCTCGTTTCTGTATTTGTCTGCCTGACGCCTGTGGGCGTTATAAATTAATTCCAACAAAAAAAATCTCTCTCTCTTCTCTCTCTCTCTCTCTCTCTCTCTCTCTCTCTCTCTCTCTCCTCTCTCTCTCTTCTCTCTCTCTCTCTCTCTCTCTCTCTCTCTCTCTCTCTCTCTCTCTCTCTCTCTCTCTGATAAGAGAGAGAAAAAGAGAGAGCGCCATGGCGATAAGAGATCATTTAAAGAACAGGTCAAGTCTGGTCACGTATTAAGATGTAAGACCTTTTTCCTGACCTCATAAAGTTAAGAGATGTGTGTGTGTGTGTATGTGTGTGTGTGTGTGTGTGTGTGTGTGTGTGTGTGTGTGTGTGCGTGTGTGTGTGTGTATATCCTCGCAGCGACAGTACCGTCACCCACTGTCTTATTTAAGTAGTTGTTCTCGCTGGGCTCATACAAAGCGTCAAAACTAATCCAAGGGGGTCAGCCCTATCAATATGTCAAAAAGCCAATCTTTTCAAAGCATCTAAAAAGCTGGATCTCATCAATGTGTCAAGAAGCTGAAGCTTAAACTGACTAGATGTTATCAAATCATCAAAAACACCAGATGTCTTCAATGCATCAAAATTGGATGAAATCCTATCGATGCATCAAAAACTTCAGATCTTTGCAAAGTGTCAAAAACATCTTCAGATCTTATGGCGCAGTCACACTATGACGTATTAGAGAAACCTATATCTAGCGTATGAAAAATCATAAAATAATGTCAACACGTCGGCATACGCCCAAAAAAGCATCGAAAATTCTACAGCCTGAATAAATTGGGCGTATGCATAACGTATTGAACATATACATAGCGTATGTGTAACCTATAAGTAACCTATCACTAACTTATATATAACTTATCACAGCGTATCACAGCTATGGCCAGCGTTCTCGACTTATGCCCAACGTATGAGTAACTTATGAGAAACCTATGCACAGCGCGCTCGGCGTGTTGCCGACGATCACGTGACGTTCTGCATAAATACGGCGCCGATCTCTACAGTACTGCATTCATACAGTAGTAAGCGATCTATCAACATCAACGTGGAACCCAATAAAACGAAGAAGACAGCAACCAAGAAGTCTGCCAGGAGCCGAGGTAGAGGCAAGAAGAACACATCTACACCATCATCCGTCGATCCACCTGCTCATGATCTCTCTGTTGTGCCCCAAGCCGGCCGCTCGCAGTTATATACAGGGACCGCAAAACGCTGACAAAACGCTAATAATACGCTAGTTGTACGGTAGAAACACGTTCAATAAGTTACTCCATCGTCAGACATACGTCTAATACGTCTGAATACGTCAATATGCGTTGCAGGTACGTCAGATATAGGTTATAAGTAGGTTACTCATAGGTTATCAATAAGTTAGCTGTACGGTACACCTTCATGCCAACGTATCTCGACGTATTGAGTAACCTACCTCTAACGTATTTAACGTGTCTAGCGTATGTCTAGCGTATGCCTAACCTATAAAGAGGACGTCGGCATACGCCCAAAATTTTGTGCATGCACAAAAAAAAATTTCGGCCTCTGCGTACAACAACGTATGCCAGCTTATACCAGCGTGCTTTTAACGTATACAACTTATACCAAACCTACACCTAACTTATGTCAACGTACACCAGCGTGTTGGTGAAAATTCACATACGTCGGCATAAGTTACTGCTATACGTTATAGTGTGACTGCGCCATTAGCAAAGCATCAAAACATTATGTACTGGTACAGTAGATGAAGCACGATGCGGCACAATAAGAACACAAGATGCATATCAATGTCCGTCTTTATTCCAAGTACCTTACTTTATTCCAAGTACCTAACAATAACCCATGATACATAAAATTGAAATAAAAATATCATACTTCCTTCCGAAGACAGGAAATTGAAGCGGGTATAGTGTACGTACTAGTACTAAACGGCAGCTTTCAACACTAGAAATGAGGCAGCATTTTAGATCTTACAGAATGAATATTTCGAATCGCTCCTGCACCGGGACTTTCCAGATGGGGCATGGATTTCCCATGGCTTCCATGATGTTGCTGCAGCCTGGACAGACCTGAGCATGATTGCAGGGCCTGAAACAGATAATTCTCTCTCGGGGTGCCAAACACACAGCGCAGAGACGATGATTCTGTTGCTGAGAAGCTTGATTTTCTTGGTTAACATCAACTTCATCAGCAGCATCCGAGTCTTCTCCGTCCCGAGTTGGAGTCGTCTCTAGAAGCAGAAGATGTGTGTCCATCGTGTAGGCCACAGCCGAGATAAACTGCATGTGATTGTACTCCTCTCTTGCATATTCTCCTGGCATGCGTTTCTCCTCTCCAGGTTTGTTTCATTGGCGCGCGTCCGTGTTGTGGAATGGTGGCATTTTTTCATCCTCACACATCCGCTCTCTGACGTTGTTTTTAATTCTTACTCACCTGCCCCGATGGCCTTATGTTTCGTGGGGGTAGTGGTCTCTCTCTCTTCTCTCTCTCTCTCTCTCTCTCTCTCTCTCTCTCTCTCTCTTCCTCTCCTTCTCTCTCCTCTCTCTCTCTCTCTCTTCTCTCTCTCCTCTCTCTCCTCCTCTCTCTCTCTCTCTCCCCTCTCTCCTCTCTCTCTCTCTCTCTTCTCTCTTTCTCTCTCTCTCTTCTCTTCTCTCTCTCTCTCTCTCTCCTCTCTCTCTCTCTCTCTCTCCTCTCTCTCTCTTCTCTTCTCTCTCTCTCTCTCTCTCAAAATATATATGTACGCCTTATTTTTGTCATGTTGCTTCCTACACATAAAAAAAAAAAAAATGAAATGAAAGTACCATTGTAATCCATTTATCCTGCAATGAAGACATTAATCCCTCGCTCTGGAAAGGAAGAGAGAGAGAAACAAAAAAGAGAGGTAAAAAAAAGTCTTTTGCTGGTGAGACTAAGTGAGAAATTATACACCAACTCACTTTTAAAGATGCACCACCACTTCTTTTTTTAGCTCACTCAGGTGGTTTAGGTTAATTAAAAAAGAAAGTATAAATGTCGAGGCAACGAAGGTACTTAATTCCACACTTAGGTCACGAGATGAGTGTCAAGTGTTTCCGTGTAATCAAGGTATTCATTTTCGTATTGCTTAATGTTGAATGTGCGTGTGTGTGTGTGTGTGTGTGTGTGTGTGTGTGGTGTGTGTGTGTGTGTGTGTGTGTGTTGTGTCTATGTTTGTGGGTGGGGGGGGTCTATGTGTGTGTGTGTGTGTGTGTGTGCGTGTGTGTGTGTGTGTGTGTGTGTGGTGTGTGGGTGTGTGTGTGTGTTTGTGTATGTGTGTGTGTGTGTGTGTGTGTGTGTGTGTGTGTGTGTGTGTGTGTGTATGTGTATGTGTGTGTGTATGTGTGTGTAGGAGTTTAGATGTTTGGTTTACAGATTCAATCTAATAAATTGTTAAGTTCACAGTGGTGTTAAAATTTATAAGCAAATTTCTTGTTACGTAATTGTTGTTCTTGTTACGATAATGATCTTACAGTAGAGGAAATACAATCCATACACACACTTTTTATTTCCTTCATTCTATTTCATCTCATTACAGCCGCGCTACTTCATACTCGTGAGTCAAAATATCATCAGTATTATTCCCTTTTTTAAACTGATTCAGGTCAACACAGGCTTTCGCGGATGATCTTTGCGCCAGAATCCGTTCATGGAGATTTACCGCGCAGATTTAAAGTTGCTTCCCAAGCTATAAAAAAATGCAGAAGGCATGAATCGTATGTCTGACAGCGACGTACATCATCTTGCACACTCACCGGTGTGTGGGAGGGAGGGTTTCCCTCTCTCTCCTCCCTTCATAGGCGGTTGACAGTTTGCATGATTTTAAACTTATAGCCTGCAGCGTTTCAACTACATCCCGTGTTTTTGCCAGTTTTTGCTGGATTACATAATGGGTGGAAAACATACGGATGGCACAACGATTGAAGCAATCATTGATCTTTACAAGGCTGGGATCAATAATAAGGAAATTTGCAAGCTTAAAGGACTAAAGCTTAGAACAGTGCAAAATTTGATCCGCCGATTTAAGGCTGGCGGAGAGGTGAATCTCCCGCTCCCCGAAAAACAACCTGGGAAACAAAAAAAAACGTGTAACAGAACCAGGAGCGTGTTAAGGCGACAGCTTGATGTCAATCCTAGCCTTACAGCCAGAGAACTGCGGGAGGAAAATCATACTCTTCTTGGTAATGTATCTCTTCGTACTGTACAGGAAACTTTGAAACGTGACCTTGGCTACAAGTGTTACCGGGCGCGGAATAAGCCACTGATAAATGACCGCCAAAGGAAGAAAAGGCTTCACTTTGCAAAGAAATACAGAGATTGGCCTCTCGACAAGTGGCGGGCTGTGCTGTGGAGTGACGAAAGCACATTTTGTGTGAGTGGAGGAGGACCAGCAAAATTGTACCGTCGCCCCGGCTCAGACCCCACCGAGCCTCGCTACACACCAAAGACCACAAAACACCCTCCAGTTTAATGGTGTGGAGTTGCTTTACTTTTCATGGTATTGGGAACTTAGTTATTTTCCCAAAGAACACAACTGTTAACAAAGTGGTGTATTTTGATCTTTTAAATGACCACCTGGAGGACTGCTTTGAAAAGACATATCTCATCATCAAAGCATCCTGCCACACAGCTCGAGATGTGATACAGTGGCTTGATGACTGCAAGATTGGGAGAATAGATAACTGGCCAGGTAATTCTCCCGATATATCACCCATAGAAAATCTTTGGGCCATCATTAAAGGCAAACTCCGCTCACGTGACACCTCTACACTCCCCAAGCTTGAAATGGAGCTCCGAAAGTGTTGGGAAGAATTTAAGCCTGAGTTCCTTCAAAATCTTGCTGACAGTATACCACGTCGCCTTCAAAGGGTCATCAAGAGGAAGGGCTACGCAACGAAATACTAACTACAATTGTAAGTGTTGATATTCTACATTATTTTGTTATAAACATGATGCGTCATACGTGTAAACATTCCCTTTTCGGAGGCGCGCACTGATTATCCGCGCAAACTGTAATAATAATTTGTAATCCAATTCCATTTGTAATAATAACAGTAATTAAATGTACTGTGTTAAATTCTTTAATGTTTTGAAATTAGATAAATAGATTTTAAAATGGCAACTTTTCAATAATTAATATATATTTTTTTTACAGTATTTGACGGGCGTTCACAGTACACTTGCGGCATTTATACACTATTGCAAAGCCGATCAGTCTGAATAAAATGATACTCAAGGCAACAATTTTTCATTTCTCATATATATTTCACTCACTTATTCCAAAACATCATAAATCTTATCTAGAACATAAATTTGCTCGTTGGTGTGAGAGTATTGAGTTGCGTGAAGCCAGAGAGACGCCGGTGCTCTGTTCTGTTCTCTGTTTTGCCTCTGTAACGTCGCCAATGCCGTCTCGTTGGCGCGTGCTTTGTGGTGTAAGTTAGGGAGATTACCACCATTCATTGGTTCTATGTTAAACTCTACTGGGCGCCATATTGCTTCCCGGACCTCTCCGTTTACTCTAGACCAGCGGAAGTTCTTATTTGACGCTTCGGTGAGGCAAGGGTTGAGGTCTAGACGTGAGGGTGAATAAACCTTTGGGCGTTGTCACATTTGTTGGGTTTTTGTTTCATGTTTTTTCTTTCTTTCTTTCTTTAAAAAAATTTAGATGAGATTTTGGAATTGCAGCTTTATAATTTCCACTCTGAGAATCTGGGGTTTTTTTTTTTTTTTGAGAGGGAGATAAAATTCTTTAGTAATGACTGTTATTTTGTATGAATTTGTAACCGGCCAAATATTGAAAAAATTATATTTGAGCTGGAAAATATATATAGCAATTGTCGCCACTCAAAACAGCAAATATCACGTACGGTAAAGACATGATGGAGGGAGAGGGAGGTAGACAGTGCCTACTGTGTCTCGATAACCTCTTAATAGAATTTTGACACTTGCCGTTATTTAATGGGAGCATTTCTGGCGCTTCATAGCACACATATGACATGATTTCAAACACAGCCATGTGCATGAAGTCAGGTGATTGTTACCACGACATACTATACCTTATATAAGCCGCCTCTTTCTCTCTCTTTGACAGAGAACCAGCTGAGTCGAACCAAGTATTGCGACACTCAGGAGGCGAGAACAATGGACCTCATTCTACGCTGAGTATATACAAGTAAGCTTCCAACACGAGAGCAGTATTAGCAGTGACTCAGAGTGTAGTCAGAACTATATTGCCCTAGCCGAACTAAATTGACCCACCCCTTTATTTGTAATCTCTTACTGTCTTATTTATAGGAACTGGCAGTTTAAGCGGGGTTTTTGTTACTTTTTTTCTCTCGGTCAGTTTTTTGAGATGAAAAAAAAAT
>JACEEZ010003674.1:10000-30000 GCA_016584305.1 Chionoecetes opilio | reverse complement strand
CTTATAAACAATAATATTGATGACTGTGCAGTAGCAATGGATACACTTAAAAATAACATCATGCATTCTGCATCATCAAGAAGAATAACCTACTTAAATGTCATGAATCCCAACTGAACAGTGCAATCTTTGTATATTGAAAAGCATAACATCAGTTAATTATATAGAATAGCTTTTACACGCTTCCGTGTGTCAGCTCACTCTTTAGCTATAGAGGCAGGCAGGTGGAATAGGAGGGGACGCGGCCGTCTCCCGATGGATGAGAGGCTGTGTCCCTGCGGCAAGATACAGACCGAAGAACATGTCATGGCTGAGTGTCCCTTATCTAGTGATGTTCGCAACGTTTATTGTATCAAAAGTATCTATGATTTATTTTCAAAAACAATGACCAATGATGATGTGTGTACAGCTATATACAAAATATTACGGATATATGCGTAAATCTTTAGGTTGAATGAAGATTTATAATTTATTTATTCATCATAATTATGTATTCTTTTGTTGGACCATAGGATATGTCGTATGTGAATTTTCTTTGTATTGGTGTGGTCAATAAAATATCTAATCTAATCTAATCTAATCTATGGACTAGGTATTGGGCAAAGTTGTAGATCAAAGTGATTGTGGAGCATCCCTCGGCAACACCAAGATCACTGATCTTGTTTTTGCCGATGATGCAGTAATCTTTGCTGAGTCGCTGGAGATCCTGGTGATGGCTCTCGAGGCACTGCACGAGGCGGCAAAGCCTTTGGGACTTGAGGTCTTCTGGCTTAAGACCAAGGTCCAGGTGTTTGGAGGATTACTAGATGAAACAGTACAGTCTGTTCATGCGTGCGGAGAGGACATTGAGATCTTGGAAAGTTTTACGTACCTTGGTAGCGCAGTCCATAATGACGGCGGGTTACGTCAAGAAGTCTTACGGCGGATTGGCATAGTCCACGGTGTTTTGGACTCGCTGAGCAGGAGTATTTGGCGTTGTCGGTACCTGTGCAGGAGGACAAAGATCCGGATCTCCAAGTCGCTTGTGATCTCTGTCTTACTCTATGGTTGTGAGACATGGACACTAAATAGCGATTTGAAGAGACGAATCGATGCCTTTGGTAATCAGTGTCTTCGCAGAATCATGGGGTATCGCTGGGATGATTACATTTCTGAATCGAGGTCTATTACCTGCATAGTCCGTCAGCCCCAGCTTCGGCTATATGGGCATGTGGCACGCTACCCTAAAACCGATCCTTCTCATCAGGTTGAACTGTAAGAGACAATCCGGCGTGGAGGAGGCCAAGGGGGCGCCCACAAGGCTCGTGGCTGGGGCAAGTTGATGTTTCTTGTTGAGAGCTGCTTGGTGTGGGAAAGGAGCCTGCATGGGGACTCGCGCGTGGTAACCCCTGGGAGTGGCGTCGTAGGGTGGGCGAAACGACGCGCCCCCCGGCGTATACCCCCAATGATTGATTGATTGACTTTATTGTTTTAATTATTTGTTTTTCTTGTCAATGTAGGTTTTATTGTTTCGCGATCTTCATGGATCAGTTTTTATTCTTTTTGACACATTTTTTCTTTTAATTTTGTAACATGCTCTCTTTTTGTTGTTCTTCCTTCCTTTATTTATTATTTTCCTTTATTCATTTGCTTATTTATTTCTCCTATCCGCCGTCCTTCTAATCCTACTATTTGTCTTTCTTCTCTTCCTTCTCCTCCTCCTCCTCCTCCTCCTACTACTACTACGACTACTACTACTACTACTACTACTACTACTACTACTACTACTACTATTACTACTACTACTACTATACTACTACTACTACTACTACTACTACTACTATTACTATTACTACTACTACTACTACTACTACTACTACCACTACTACTACTTTCCTTCCTTTTTATACCCTTCACCCACCCTCACCCTCATCATCCTCTTATCGTCTTATCATAATCTTTCATTGTACCTTTCTTTTATTACAGACTCTCCTTATACCTCCTCCACCACCTCCTCATCCCACTCCTCCGTCATTCTTTTCTCTCTTCCCAATAAAAATTTCCATAACTGTTCTTCTCTAAAGGTTTGCTGTCTTTTTTTTTCCCGCTAGCTATGTACGGGACGGATGGTGGGTGGGGGTGGGGGGTGCCTTCTCATTTGTTACCTTTTTTCATATGGTAGTTTCACACCGCCCTGCAAGATCCGTGAAAGCGCCGAGCCTACTAAAATAAGTAATCTCTTATAGGCTTACACTGGTTTTCTCTTACCTGCTACCCTCTTTGTTTTGTATATTCCTCCTCCTCCTCCACCTCCTCCTCCTCTTCCTCCTCTTATACTACTACTACTGCAACTTCTACTACTACTAATGCTACTACTACTACTACTAGTACTACTACTACTACTACTACTACTACTATTACCATTCTTAGTACTTATACATCCCACTGGCAAGTCAATCTCCGCAGACAAGAAAGCCTCTCTTCTCTCTACAGGAAAGGCAAGGAAGCAATCTAACTAAAAGCTCTAATGACATAGGGAGGAAATAAGGTAATACCCGCGGTCATAGACCACTATATACCTGGACTGCGCACGGAATATCGGCCTGTCGCGCAAGGGCCTGAAGTCGGAGGGCCGCTCGGATTCATATATATATATACGGATCATATAGACTGGTTTATCAGTATATATGATATACTGTAATCTTCGTAAATGTTTGTTCTATAATATTATCAAATAAAAAACAGTAAAACACGCTAAAGAAATGCCATTACGAGACTATGAAGAAATATGCATGAACTTAATATTCACTTCAACTCTTCGCCATTTAAAACTTTGCGAGTCAACTTTTATTATGAAGGGTATCAATAGAAGCGCAATTTTATTAGCTTTCCATTGCTATATTTCGTTATCTGATAAATGAATTAGAACCATGCATAAATTAGCGTTAACTAAATAAATAAAATCATCAATCGGGTAATTTTCCCGATTGATGAGGTTATTTATTTAGGTAACGCTAATTTATACATGGTACTAATTCATTTATCAGAAAACGAAATATATAAGTAAATAAATAACATCATCAATCGGGAAAATTACCCGATTGATGATTTTACTTTTTTATTTAACTCTAATTTATGCATGGTTCTAATTAATTTATCAGATAACGAAATACATCAATGGAAAGCTAATAAAATTGCGCTTCTATTGATACCCTTCATGATAAAAGTTGACTCGCAAAGTTTTAAATGGCGAAGAGTTAAGTGAATATTAAGTTCATGCATATTTCTTCATAGTCTCGTAATGGCATTTCTTTAGCGTGTTTTACTGTTTTTTATTTGATAATATTATAGAACAAACATTTACGAAGATTACAGTATACCATATATACTGATAAACCAGTCTATATGATAGTCCATAGACCACTATATCTCTTTGTTGGGCGCCCCGCGGGCCCCTATGCAGCCCCGCAATTCAAACCATTGTCGCGTGAACAGTCCAGGTATACAGTGGTCTATGCCGCGGTCCATGGCCTTCTCTTGAGAAATGGTTAATTATCTCTGTGTTTTTGTCCCTCATGCCTCTCGAGACCCACCTTGCTGCATGTAAAACAGACATAGGAGTTTGGACTTCCCGCCATGCCCGAGTGCTTATTCAATACACACACACATATATGGAGCAAAATATATGTTGCTGTTTGCCTTTTCCATTGTATTGTTTTGTATTCCTTTATACTCCTTCGTATTTTCATCTTCCCCCTATTCGTCGTAGTCGTTATCATCAATTTTATTCATCTACAGGAAAATAAAAACGATAGATAGCCAGCACCGAGCCATGAGAGACAGACAGACAAACAGACAAACGAGCTCTTGACGCAACTGGAAAACCATGACAGGGAGGGAGGCATGAAGCTACTGAGTGAAGGACAGACTTGGTAAAGACACGCCCTTTACTGAGCAGCTAAATGAATAAAATAAAATGGTAATTTACAGTTGATGATGTGAGCGCGAGGCCCGGCGGGGAGCGTCATTACTGCGTTATAAAGGAGGCATTCCGGAGCCCGTTTTCTGTGGCCGCAGATCTTCTTGTGCGGCGACAGTCATTACCTGGGAGACTATTATGATTCTTCTTCTTCTCTTACACTCCCATTACGGCTCTTCTCTTCTGCCTCCTGGTCTTATTACTCCTCCTCCTACTTCTTCTCTTCCTCTGTTGCTGCCTCCTCCTCCTCCTACTCCTCCTCCTCCTCCTCCTCCTCCTCCTCCTCCTCCTCCTCCTCCTCCTCCTCCTCCTCCTCCTCCTCATTTGTTTCCATCTTATGTACACGTAAAAAAGATATTCAACACTTTATGTCACGGCATAAAAATTCACTAATTTAATGTCACGCCAACTTGTGAAAACATTTTAAAGTCGTCTCCAGTGGTTATAAATTTAAGTGTTGCAGATTATTTTCGTCTTTAACGCCCGTCTTTGCGTTATGCTCGCTGCCTTCTGCTGTTCTGAGGGAGAGGGAGAGAGGGAGGGAGAGAGAGAGAGAGAGAGAGAGAGGAGGAGAGAGAGAGAGAGAGAGAGAGAGAGAGAGAAGAGAGAGAGAGAGAGAGAGAGAGAGAGAGAGAGAGAAGAGAGGGAGAGAGAGAGAGAGAGAGAGAGAGAGAGAGAGAGAGAGAGAGAGAAGGTTTGCATCATTTTCTCTTCTTTTTTCTTCTCTGCTACTTGTTCCTTTATTAATATTTTTAGGGGTGAATGAGGACAACTTTAGCTTCCTATTTTCCTATTGATATATATATATATATATATATATATATATATATATATATATGTAGAGCGCTAAAAATTCTATCGGAAGTATGCCCTCGATATTGCCGTAAGTCCTACATTAAGTCCGCCAGACGCCGGAAAGCTCACTTCTCATACAAAATCGCCTCGTTTTTCGGGTAAAAACCTTTTTCCTGGCAACTGGATTTTCCACGTTAATATTTACCCAACGTAGGTGGTTTCAGGGCTGGATACTGTTTAAGGTCTAAGGTCCTATCACCAAACTCCAAAAGTCACAAAAAAGCAGCGTAAGTCGGTCAAACACGTACGGTCGAAGTCCAGCTCCGCATCCAAGCATCCGGTTCGACGTTCCGCCCACTGCTGCTGCTGCCTTGGCTTCTGGATTCCTCCAGGACCTTATCGCTGACGGCCACCTCTCTCCAGACATGTCGTACCTGGTCTGCGATCCTAACAAGCTGAGGAGGGCCAGGCAGGATGCCATGGCATCGACCAGGGACCTTGACCAGGGGAAGCACCAGGGTACCAAAATAGTTGGATTGGGTTACGATGGGAGGAAGGACAAGACCAGGGCGATGTTGCCCGACAGCTATGGGAAACTGCACCCAAGGTTGATCAGGGAGGAGCATGTGTCAGTGACAGAGGAGCCATCTGGAAGGTACCTTTGGCACTTTATGCCAGAGGACCCGGTGCCACCTGAGAAGCCTGCGTTCAAGGTGGCTCAGGCTCTCTATGATCTGCTGGTGACATACGACTCCACCGACTCACTGATCGTACTGCAAGGTGACTCAGCTAGGGCCAACATGGGGTGGAAGGGTGGTACTCACGCCCATTTGGAGAAGATGCTGGGACGCAAGCTCTTCTGGAGTATATGCGTGTTGCACACAAACGAGTTGCCCCTGCGCCACCTTATCACCAGCATCGACGGGCCTACCTCATCTGACACTGGCTTCACGGGTCAAGTGTGCAGTCTGCTGTCCAGCGTGAATGAGATGCAGTACAACGCAGAGTTCAGAGGAGTGCCAGGCGGTGAAGGGATTGAGACAGAAGGTGGGGATAATGAGGCGGTTGGTGAAGAGGGCAGAGGGGTCATGTCTCGAGCGACGTACTCTTCGATCATAGCCATGATCTCAGCTGAAGAGTTAGGATGAGAGACCTGGGAGGCACAGGGTTTCTTAGTAGGAGGAGATGTAGAAAGTAGGGTGTGAGGAGCTGAGGAGGAGAGAGAGGTAGTGGGAGGTCCAGGGGGGGAGGAAGGGGGAGGACGTCTAGGTTGTCTAACAAGAGGAGGCCGAGGGGTTCGTTGAGGAAGGGGTGTGGGGATCGAGGAAGGGGTAGAGGTCGGAGTATCAGGATTGAGGACGGCAAAGGAGCTATTTATGGAGAGGAAGGGGGCAGCAGGGTGAGCCAAGGAAGGATGAGTGAGGGGAGGAGGAGGAACAGGGAAAGAGAGGGTAGGAGAGGTTGTAGTAGGGGGATTCGGAAGAATGGGATTGGAAATAAGCTGGGAGACGGGGGTAGGCGAAAAGCCTAGGCGGCGAGCTTCTTGGCGGGCTTCTCTCAGAGTTAAGCCCTTTTCAAATCTGATGAATCTCACTTCTGATTCGAAGTGGTAGATAGGACAATCTCTGTAGAAAACGTTGTGGAAACCACCACAGTTAGCACATGTGGGCGAGGTAGCAGGACATGAGGAACGAGCATGGCCAGGTTGAGCACAAAAAGCGCAGCGGGCAGAGGATCAGCAGTGCTTGGCAGGGTAGCCAAAACGCCAGTATGTCTGGCATTGGCGAGGATTAGGGCGGTAAGGTTTAACTGGCAAGTGTTCCCCGCCAACATAAATGCTAGCAGGGAGCGTTTGCCTTTTGAAGGTGACTTTGGCAATGTTGGTAGGGTACTTTCGGCGACCCCGGGGTGGGATGGTGTAGCAGTAAACTGCGGTGACATCATAATCCTCTTCCAAAAGGTCGAGGAGGGGTTTTGCGCAGTTGGACCATTCTTTGTCATCGACTGGGCAAGCATGCGGGTGGATGGAAACAGTTCCAAGTACAGGTATTAAGAATAATGTCGGGCGTGATGTAGAATGGGTTGCCGTCCAGGTCTTTAAGATCGAGCATTGCATGAGCTTGTTCTTCAGTGTCAACTATCACCAGGCGGGACCGATCGGCGCGGGTACGGAATGTAACCTTGCCGACTTGTCGTTGGAGACATTTCTGGAAACTGAGGGTGCAAGCAGAGTGAGGGGCGTCGCTGGGGACGATGAAGAAACGATCCCATTTGGCAGGACCAAAAAGAGTGCTAAGAGAGGGGTGAGGGTGAGAAGTTGATGTGCGTGGGCGTGAGGAAGAGGCGACCGTGCGGACTTTAGTTCTCCCGGAGGGAGTGATGTAGGGTGCAAGGGTAGCGATACAGGATGAAGAAGAGGACAAAGTTGTGGTTGGAGTGTCGTCTGTACTGGTGCTGAGGATGGATTCTGGATCTGGCTAGGGGGCTTAGGAGCACTAAGTGACTCTGAGGTTCGAGCTTGGGGTACAGGCATATCAGTATTCCGGTACGTAGTCAAAAGAGGAGCAGGGGTCAGTAAACCAAATCATCAGGGTCATTTGGTAGAGGGGCCGGCCCTGAAGCCTCTATAAAGGTTGGATTATCATCATTGGCCATGGGGAGCCTGGAGTAAAGTGGGGGAAATAACCGGTCATCCCCTCAAGACCCCCATGAAGGGAAAGAGCAAAATTATAAGGGTATACCGTGCCCGTGGCACCCTGAGGCCGTTCATGACTGACCCGAAGCCAGCCTCATATCCCATAAGCACGGCTCTCACACCTTAGGAGAAAAGGGGGATAAGAGGAGGTACAAGAGGAGAGATAGAGGGAAGGAGGGGAAAAAGGAGAGAGACAGGAAAGGCCAGGCAAAATTAGTCAGACCGAGAACAGGGGCCCAAAGCCAAGGGAGTAACCAGGAGGTCGTCCCCCGAGCGTCAGGCCCCAATCCCCGGGCCCGAAGCCCCCCCACGATGACAGCGGGCCTGGGAACGGGGGGGTTGACAGGGTGTGCAAAGTGTTGGGGAGGAGCGTGACATGAGATAGGAGTGTCTGAGGTTGGTATGGCATATGCGTAAGCGTGCGAGAGCAGTCTCCCAACGTCTATTAGAGTATTAGAGTGGTAAGGATTTGACCATGGAGAGATAGAGGGTTTGATCAGGCGAAGTTTATTGGCAGAGAAAGTGGTCCAGGAGGATTGCCAGCGGTCGAATACGAAAGATTTAAAGGAAGGGTAGTAGTCGGAGGCTGGCAAGTTTGAGAAACGGGGGCATTGGGACATAGTGGCCGAGCGCGCCAAAGAATCAACGCGTTCGTTGCCCGAGATACCCACAAGACTCGGTACCCAGCAGAAGCAAATTGTTTTGTGGCGTATGAATAGTCGGAATAACCAGTCTTGGATCTCCCGAACAAGAGGGTGAAGTGAGCGAAGATATTGTATAAGAGAAAGGGAATTGCGGGAATCAGTGAAGATAGTGAAGGAACAGGATGGGCAGAAAAGTATGCGTTTCAAGGCGAAGAGGATGGCGTACAATTCCGTTTAAGAACAGTGGATTCTGTAGGTAGATGGTATTGATAGTGAAGAGAGGGGAAGAGGACAGCAAAGCCAGAACCAGAGTGGGATTTAGAACCGTCGGTAGGGTGAAGGAAAAGTGTGGCAGGGTGTTACAGGGGGATTATAGGTGTGGTAGGGTTTGGCAGGGTGATCGGAGGTGTGGTAGGGTGAAGGAAAAGTGTGGCAGGGTGTTACAGGGTGATTGGAGGTGTGGTAGGGTGAAGGAAAAGTGTGGCAGGGTGTTACAGGGGGATTAGAGGTGTGATAGGGTGTTGCAGGGTAATCGGAGGTGTGGTAGGGTGAAGGAAAAGTATGGCAGGGTGTTACAGGGTGATTGGAGGTGTGATAGGGTGATGGAAAAGTGTGGCAGGGTGTTACAGGGTGATTGGAGGTGTGATAGGGTGATGGAAAAGTGTGGCAGGGTGTTACAGGGTGATTGGAGGTGTGGTAGGGTGAATGAAAAGTGTGGCAGGGTGTTACAGGGAGATTGGAGGTGTGGTAGGGTGAAGAAAAAGTGTGGCAGGGTGTTACAGGGTGATTAGAGGTGTGGTATGGTGAATGAAAAGTGTAGCAGGGTGTTACAGGGTGATTAGAGGTGTGGTATGGTGAAGGAAAAGTGTGGCAGGGTGTTACAGGGTGATTAGAGGTGTGGTATGTGAAGGAAAAGTGTGGCAGGGTGTTACGGGGGGATTGGAGGTGTGGTAGGGTGAAGAAAAAGTGTGGCAGGGTGTTACAGGGTGATTAGAGGTGTGGTATGGTGAATGAAAAGTGTGGCAGGGTGTTACAGGGGGATTTGAGGTGTGGTATGGTGAAGGAAAACTGTGGCAGGGTGTTACAGGGTGATTAGAGGTGTGGTATGGTGAAGGAAAAGTGTGGCAGGGTGTTACAGGGGGATTTAATATTTATAATGTGAATCACTAACTCTAGTACTACATATAAACAGCACAATAAACGTATTTCAGGGTTATTCAAACACTGAAAATCCTCTCACTTTTCTGTGTCCGCCTTCCTTCAATCCTTCCTTTTCTTTTTCTTTCTTATTTTTCATTTCTTTTTCTTTCCTACCTTAGAATTATTTATTTTTCGTTTTTCTCTACCTTCATTTATCTTTTCTTTTTTTCTCCTACTGCTCCTCTGTTTTTCTTCTTTATCTTCTTTTTTCTTTCTTTCTTTCTTTCACCACGAATGATATTATATTGAATGCACTAAAGATAAATAACAACAAAGAAATGTTATGAACCAGACTAATAAATATAAAGATCAAAGGAATCATAAAATCCGCTGCATCAGATATTCAAACATTCAGAACTTCTATGTAGACCAAACTAAGTACATTCAAGAAATATTCAGCGAAATGGATCAGTAATAAACCAAACCCGCGTGTAAAACTGTCACAACTTCTATGTAGACCAAATTAAGTACAGTCATGAAAGGAATCAATAGTTAAAGAAATGGATTAGTAATAAATCAAATAAACTATAATGGATAAGTAATAAATCCGCGTGTAACAAGACTCAGTCCCTTTAAGGCTGGAGGACTTCTGAACTATGATTGACTGAATAGTAGTCCGTTAACCCCTTGAGGCCCAGAACGTAATTTCAATTGTAATTTGACCACTTTAAATTGTAATTTTTGTAAATTAAATGAAAAATCAATGGCTTAACTGAAATATATGCATAGAAAGAAAATTGTGGCGCTCCGCGGCAGAAGGGTACTAAGCGCCACCGGGGCCAAAAATGAGATTTTTACATTGACAGAGAACTCAATTCCCGCTCTACAGGATGGTGGAGCTAGCATCCTTTTTCCGACATTTCCATAAGGTCGAAAGTCCTTAAAAAAAAAAAAGTGTTTACAAAGTAATTTTCTGCTTCTATTACTTGGAACACATTCAGGCAGGGAGGGACGTGGCAGAAGGTACTATCTCCACACGGCGCTCAACCAGCCAATGTTAGACGAGACGCACTCCGTGACGTCAGAGCGTTGAGCCAATGAGAGCTTCGGATCGCCACCAGTGCCGCCTAAGCCCCGCCTTCCTTCCCTTTCTCTCTTCCCTCCCAACGCAGAGAAAGCAGCGAGTGCTTTCTCTGGATTTACGTATTACTTTCGCCATTATCATGGATTATTCCAGCAGTGACAATAATGCCTGTGAAAATCTTTCTGCGTTTGGCATTCCGTGAGGGCTACCTACTGAAGCCAGACTACAAGGCTGACAGCGAGAACATCACCGAGGTTAGACTGCAGAAGGGACGGACAGCCTGGTCTCGTAAGGTGTTTGACCTCTCCGTTCCCTGCGTCCCCATGCACCACAGCCGCCCCTTAGCCCTCAAAAAGGAAAAAGTGCGTGACCTTCACTACCTCCTCGACCTCATGCCTGTCAACAAACAAACCTTCTACAACAACATAATCGACGCACACACTGTTGGCCTAACCAAAGACGTCCCACCTGACGAGGACCCCGATGACCTGGATGAGCTGTTGGAGTACGAGTACAGGCATGGTGGGTGGAGTGGAAGAACTGAGGGGAAGGAAGAGGGGCGGGGGAAATGAAAGTGGAAGTCAAGACTAGGCTGTCTACGCATGGATGGGTGAATAGAAAGAAAATAAATAATTACCAATAATAATTTGTTATTATAATTTTGTCTACATCAAATAAAAGCTGAGTTCCTCAGCTTTTATTTCATATACAACTCTTCATTCTAACTCAAACAGTTCTTGAGATACTCATTCCCAAACATTCCCAATCTTTAACTGCGTTTTCTGACAAATATTGATTTTGTCGCATAGTACCCTTCTGCCGCGGGGCGCCTCAGATAGATAGATAGTGTTTACTCCACTCTGGAAGCTGTCGTTGCCATTCGTGTATTATTCAAAGCAGGTTCTGCGGCTATACTTGCATTACCATTACCATAATTTCCATTATTATTTTCACTAGCGAGGGACAGACCAGTCTGCGCCTCAAACAGGGGGTGATGCAAGGGCAACCTGGGAACGGCGCTCAACGGTTCGCTACAGATGCTACATAACTCTTCGTTACTTCTGAGTATTGTCTCCCTCTTCATAACTCAACGCTCACTCTTCGCCATCAACCGCTCTCTTCTTAACCTCAAAAAACAAATGTTTCTCCATTAATCGCTCTCTTCTTAACCTCAAAAACAAATGTTTCTCTGAGCTGTTGTGGCGTCAGTTGTCTGAGCAGGAAGGTGACAGCCATGATCACGTGTCGGAGGGAAGGACGCCTCGCGGGATCCTTGGCGGTGCACAGCCTCGACACCTTCATCAGCGGCTCCGTCAGGAAGGTCTGGTCGCTGTGCCACATCGCGATGTCTAGGAAGTACCCGAGGCTGTACACGTCACCGGAGCAAAACACGGGTCGTCGCGCTCCATTCTCGGGTGCCATCCACGGAAACCGTTCGTCTGGAGACGCATCTTCGTACTCGTCGCTTAGGTCGTCCTCGTCCTCTTCTTCGTCGCTATATACACTGTCCGGGAAGACTTGTTCCGCAGCAACCTGCCCGCTGTGGCACGCCCACCCTAGATCGATAATGTGGAACACAGGCTCGGCGATCGTGCCTGTGTAAGTTATATTATTAAACTTTAAGTCGTTGTGGACGATGTTCTTGGCGTGGACTTCCTGAAGGCGCTCGCAGATGCTCGTCAATGAATTAAGGAAGTTCTCTACCGAGCAGTTCCTTAAGAAGTTGTCGTAGGTAATGCCGACATACTCCTGCAGTAACGCCGGGGGCGCGGCGCACACGGCTCGGAGACGTGGCACTCCCCCTGCACCGCTCAGCTCCAGCATCAGCCGGGCCTCGCGTAGCAGCGGCACAATCGCGCTACGTTCCAACAGTTCCTTCACCACGGCCTGAGTCCCTTCAAACACCACCTTCCTAACGGAGCCGAAGCCGCCTTCAGCCAGGAGGTGTTCGGTGCCCAAGTCTCGCAGCTGCTCCTGGGTGAGCAGTGCAACGTGGCACTCCCGCAAGACACGAAGCTACCTCTCCATGGCCTCGGCCTGCTCAACGTCTGAGTCCTCGTCCTGCTCAACGTCTGATTCCTCGTCTTGCTCAGCGGCTGAGTCTCCGTCTTGCTCAACGTCTGAGTCCTCGTCCTGGTCAGCGTCTGAGTCCTCATCCTCATTGAAAGTCTCTTCTATCTTGGTATATTGGATTTTCATGAGGAGTCTTTGATACAGCAAGTCTTCAATTTCCTCGTTGTCCTCGTCTTGCTCGTCCTCGACATCCTCTTTGTCCTCGTCCTGCTCTTCCTCGGCTTCCTCGTTGGAACCCTTTTCCTGCTCGTCCTCGACGTCCTCGACGTCTTCGTCCTGCTCATCGTTTGCGTCCTTGTCCTCGCTCTCTGTAAGCGTCTTCTTGTCTTGTGCGCTATCCTCGTCTAGCCCAAGATCTATATATTATAAGATTGTTCTAAGTCTCTCTAAGTCTTGGTCTATCCTGTCCTCAATTTCCTCGTAGCTGTACTTTTCTTCCTGCTTTTCTTCGATCTCCTCGCCGTCCTCATCTTGCTGGTCCTCGATCTCCTCGCCGTCCTCGACTTGCTATTCCTCGCCGTCCTCATCTTGCTGGTCCTCGATCTCCTCGTCTTGCTGGTCCTCGACATTCTCGAGGTACTCCTCTTCCTGCTGGTCCTCGCTTTCCTCGTGCTTCTCTTTTGCTGTGTGCACAGTATCCTCGGTGCGGGAGGGAGAGGCGTCTCCCTGCACCTGCTGGCGGGTGGGGCGTCGCAGCCACAGGCAGACGGCCGCCGCGCCTCCCGTCAGGATGCCTAGGTCCTCCCAGGGCTGGCCAGCCACGGCACTCATGACGCCAAACATCATGGAGGGAGTTAGTGTGACCATCGTGAGATCTATATTGTTGAGGGAGAGCCGTGATTTGACCCGTGTCCCTCATATTAAAGATGATTTTTGTGGCAGAAAAAGAGCATGGAGTTAATAGATTGGAACCTGCTTTGTGCAGGTATCTTGACTACATGTCAGAGTAACCTGTACCCCCTGTAATCAGTAATGATGTTATAGTGGGTATGATCGGGGGAGGGCAGAGGGGAGCCTGGAGTTAGGAAGTGTGTCCTGCAGGTTCCAAGATGTGTTAGATCTTAGCTGGTTTACTGATTTTTCGCTTGCATGCTGGGCGAGCCATGATCACTCATCACCGTGAAGACTCACCCCGTCTTTATGGCTTCCTCAAAACATTGCAAACCTTCACTCGAGCTTCGCCGCGCCCTGAAGGGGGCGCTGACCGTGGCGCGGCACCGCGGCTACGTGATGAGTGGCGACAACCCACTGCTCACGCCACCGCCCCGGGACTCCAAGGCCTTCTTCCGCTCCTTCCCGGCTCACTTCGACGTGACCGACCACCTGGGGCAGCAGGTCATCCGCTTCGAATTTTGGAAGAAGCCGTTGAGCAAGCTGCCGGGCAAGGGGGGCCAGGGGGTCCCCAAGCGAGTCCGCCACGCTGCCCGAAGCACCGGCATGCCCCTCACCAGGCTGCGGCTGGTGCTGCTGGTGCCGCACTACACGCACCAGCAGGAGCGGCAGGAGCGGCGCGGCCTGAAGGGACTTGGCGCACACCTGGAGGTGTTCACGCACCAGTTCTTCTCCAGGGCCAACGAGCTGCCCTCCTCGCCGCCCTGCGAGCTGCTGGCGGACCGCATGCTGGTGGAGCGCTACCAGGACGTGTACGGACACGTGGGCGACTTGCCCAAGATTAACGCCGACAACTTCTGGTGCCGCTACCTGGGCGCCGCGTACAGGGACATTCTGCTCTCCAGCGGCGGCCAGGGAGGCATACGCTCCCTCCAGCTGGTGGTGCCCTCTCGCCGCGCCTGTGACGACCACTCTGGGGAGGCGGAGCAGCGCGTTACGCAGTGGCGTGACGCCAGAACCAGTCTCAATGGTTACCTGGAGGCCATCAGAGAGAACCCTGACTACTATTGAGGCGGTTGTTGAGTGACTGGACAACCGTGCAAGCCCTCGGTGGTGTTGCTTGAGAATCAACATTGAGCCGCTTCATGAAGGCTTTGTGGCGGAGGTCGTCTTTATGCATTTCTATGTCACGCTGTTCTATTATCTTATGTGAATACCACTTATCTGACACCAAGTAACATAATTATATATTATAACAACATTATATCTATACATGACATCATTTCAATACATGCATATAGTATTACCTCGTAATAATGTCTTTTTTCCCTCCTTTTTGGGGCCAATAGGCCTACATGTAGCTATATTTACGCATATCTATATTTACATATATAACTACCTACGGTTTATATTACAAATATTACAATAATTGTATTTTACATAAACACACACAACTATATATATATTATATATATAATATATTATATATATTATATATATATATTATATATATATATATATATAGTATCTATATATATATATATATATATATATAGTATATATATATATAATATAATATATATATAGTATATATATATATATATAGTATATATCTATATATAGTATATATAGATATATATATGTATATATATAAATATATATATATATACATATATATATATATATATATATATATATATTATATATATATATATATATATATATATATATATATATCACATCTTACATTCATTATACTCAAATTAAATTGAAAATTATCCAGTAAGAGTGTAAAGATATCTAGGCTGGTCTAAGCCTCCAATGTTTCAAGATCCTCAATATGCCCCAGGGGGGAAGGGAGTGGCCTGCTGTGTGAGGGAGGGGGTGGAGGCAGTGGCGGTGCGGCATTTAGAACAGTTACGTGTGGACACAGTATTCTGGGAACCAGTCTGCAGTGTCTTTTTTTTTATGAGTTGCATCGATAAAGAGGATTTTCTGACCTCACGTATAATACAACGCTGTTTGAAATGTATAGACCATCGTAAGTATTTACATAAAGTGCTGGTAGTGAAAATATAATAGAAGTAGTAATAGTGGTAATAGTAGTAGTAGTAGTAGTATTTCTAAGAGGATTTTACGCTAGAGACCTTAATCCTATCACTGTAGAATTATTTATAACTCTAATTTATTTCGAAAGTACAATTACCTATTCTTTATACCAACAAAAATGACGCAGCACTAAGATTGCCTGGAAAAATATTGTCATTGTTTCCCATTATTTTCCTTTTATTATTATTTATATTACTAATTATTTATTATCTATTATTTTTATTTGTTTTCCCATTATTTTCTTTTTATTATTATTTCTATTATTTATCATTTATTATTATTATTTTTTTTGTTTACCCATTATTTTCTTGTTATTATTATTCGTGTGAGGGCTGGAGAGTTGGGAGAATGGGGAATAGAAGGGAAGGAAGAATAAATGGGGAAAGAGAAGGAGGAAGAGAAGGGAGGAAGAGGCAGAGTACTGATGACGGGGGTAGATAGAGAGAGAGGCAATTGATGTTGTGCTTACAACAATCTTCCTTATCAGCCCTATGAAGGGGTGGCCGGCGCCCACCTGCACATTTGCTGACCACAGCTCAGGGTCCCTCCCGTCCCCCGGCGAAAGAGAAGATGAGGGGAGGAGAAGGAGAGAAAGAGAGAAAGTGAGAGAGAGAGTGAGAGAAGGTGAGGGAGAGTGTGAGAGAGTGAGAAGGTGAGGAGGCGAGGAGAAGGAGGAAGAGTGCTGAATCTTCATCCCTCAATTCACGCCATCACTTCACACTTATGTCAGCACTGAAATAACCTTTGACATGTACCCACCACACGCTGGGCCCTCCGCGGAACACAGAGGAGAGAAGACAGATATCCTGCGGTGTGGCCACACGTCTTATTGCGTCGCGGTGATATCTTACGAGACTAGTGTCTTAGCGCGGTGAGCGAGTTAGGTGGTATTCCTTCCAGATACCACGCGCTCAAGTACGTGCCAACACACGCCGCGTCCTTCTTTACCAGACGCCCGACGCCCGCCACTCCGCTTGTCCCCTGGGGCAGGTGCTACTCATCTCTACGAAGTCCCGACGTCCTGCCAGGCACCTGCCCTGGTGGCTTTGCCCCTGTGTTCCTCCTGGGCTCCTGATATGAAGGGGCCACGGCGGGGCAAATAGCGGCGCTCGGCGTTGCCCCTGTGGCTCTTCACTTTGCCCCAGGGACGACGAGCTTCGACGGGACGACTAAGGAATACCCCGCATAACCCCAGGGGCGGGAAGTGCAACTCTACGAGACCAAGATGTCCCTGCAACACTGCCCGCCCCGGTGGTGATTCCCCTGGGACCGCCTGGCTTCCCGGATCCGCCGTGGGGCAACCAAGGGGCGCCTTCACTTTGCCCCAGGGGGTAGGGAAGTGCTACTCTACGAGACCATGACGTCCCTCCACACTACCTACCCCTGTGGCCTCTCTTCAGGGCCCTTGGGGAGCCACTGGGCGCTGGGGACAGGCACTACGGGCGGGCGTGGGCTGGAGGTGAAACTCTACGCTACTACGACGCTCTACGAGATACCTCCTTCAGGAGGCTTCCCCTGGGTTCCCCCCCGGAACCCCGGGGCCTTATGAGGCACCTGCAACAGGATCTTAGGACCTCTTAAGCACCACATACAGGGCTTCCTGAAGGCGAAAGCAGCAGATGGTGATGTATCTATATGATTGACAGTGCATGACAGGGGCGGGCGATAATGGATTGACCCCGGGGCAACTATGCAAGCTAGGGGCCTCGGGGGGGAACAGGGAGGGTCGCCCCCCGGGTAAAGCCCGGGGCGTTATAAGCCTGGGGAAGTAAGCTCCCCGTATCTCCGAAGCTACGGGCACTGCCCCGTTGTACCTTCCGGTACAAGGAGATAAAGCCCAACCCAGCACCTTCAGGTAGAGGTGCCGGGGTTATTTGTCATGCCACGACCAGCGACCGATTGGATAGAACCATAGCGGGTTGGGGGGACGCTACAACAGGAGCTACGTATATCAACACCCCCCGTTGAGCCTCCGCGCACGCAATTTCCTTCCTTTCCCCCTTCGGGAGTAGCGGAGCGGTGGCGTCCGCGGAGCTTAACAATTCGTATTATTTATTATATATTATCTCATATCGTTTTTTGTTGTTGTTTCCCATTATTTTCCCCTTGTTTGTCATTATAGAGGGAGGCAAGTGACGTCAGGTTCTTCCCTCGTGTTACCTCTCAAGCTCAGGTTGTTAACGAGGGGCGCTGATGGGAACACTAATTTAGCAGCTTATATAAGAACCAGGCAAATAAATCCTGAAGACAGGTGTTTTCTCTCTCTCTCTCTCTCTCTCTCTCTTCCTCTCCCCTCTCGCCCTCTCTCTCTTTTCTCTCTCTCTCTCTCTCTTTTCCCTCTCCCCTCTCTCTCTTCTCTCTCTCTCCTCTCTCTCTCTCTCTCTTCTCTCTCTCTCTCTCTCTCTCTCTCTCTCTCTCTCTTTTTTTTTTTTACTTGATTTCCTCAGCCGAAGCATTAAACTATACATGTAAGATCCTAATATATTCGTAGTCTAAGCTATCTTAAAGTAATCGTCCAGAACATTTCATCATTCCTGATTTTATGTAGTTAGAGTATAGCCATTATCGAGTGTATCAACAATATGTTGTCACTTTTTTGCATCCAGTCAGCCGTTTTTTAATAATCCGCAAACAAAATCTTGTAAATTCCCCGAGCTTCGAAAACGCTTGCTGCCAACTGGCAGACGATGCGCCACGGCTCGGTTCGTAACAAAAGGAAGGTTTTCCCCTTCCCGCGTGGTTGTTGTGTGTGTTGTATGTTTGTGTGTGTGTGTGTAGTGTGTTTTGTGTTGGTGTTGTAGTAGTGTTTGTGTGGGGTGTGTAGTAGTGTTTGTGTGTGTGTGTGTGTGTGTGTGTGTGTAGTAGTGTTTGTGTGTGTGTAGTAGTAGTGTTTGTGTGTGTGTGTGTGCGTTAGTAGTGTTTGTGTGTGTGTGTATGTGCGTAGTTTGTGTGTTGTGTGTGTGTGTAGTAGTAGTATGTTTTTGTGTGGTGTAGTAGTGTTTGTGTGCGTGTAATAGTGTGTGTGTGTGTGTAGTAGGTTTGTGTGTGTGTGGTGTAGTAGTGTTGTGTGTGTGTGTGTGTGTGTAGTATGTTTGTTGTGTGTAGGTTTGTTGTGTGTAGTAGTGTTTGTGTGTGGTGTGGGGTAGTAGTGTTTGTGTGTGTGTGTGTGTGTAGTAGTGTGTGTGTGTGTGGGGGTGTGTGTGCGTGTGTAGTAGTGTTTGTGTGTGTGTGTAGTATGTTTGTGTGTGTGTGTGTAGAAAGTGCTTGTTTTGTGTGTCAGTAGTGTTTGTGTGTGTGTTTTGGTGTGTGTGTGTGTAGTAGTGTTTGTGTGCGTGTGTGTAGTAGTGTTTGTGTGCTTTGTGTGTAGTAGTGTTTGTGTGTGTGTGTGTGTGTGTGTGTGTGTGTAGTGTGTTTGTGTGTGTGTGTGTAGTTGTTTTGGGTGTGTGTGTGTGTGTGTATGTGTTGTGTGTGTGGTGTGTGGGGTTAGTATTTGTGTTTTGTGTGTGTGTGGTAGTGTTTTTGTGTGTGTAGTACGTAGTGTTTGTGTGTGTGTATGTGTGTGTAGTAGTGTTCGTGTGTGTGGTGTGTGTGTAGTAGGTTTGTGTGTGTAGTACGTAGTGTTTGGGGTGTGTTGTATGTGTGTGTAGTAGTGTTCGTGTGTGTGTGTGTGTGTAGGGGAACGGCCTCTATGTACCGTTGGCTGCTATGTTCCAGCGGCTGATATTTTACCACTGGTGGCTGCTATGTTCCACCCAAAGGCTGCTATGAAACCGCGGCGGCTGTGGACCATCAGCGGCTGCGATGGTTAGGTTAGGTTAGGTTAGGTATACTTGGGGTTAAGGTTAGGTAGGTTAGGTTAGGTATCTTTTGGTTAAGGTTAGTTAGGTTAGATTAGGTATACTTGTCGGTCCCATAGCAGCCCTGCAATGGTACATATAACCAAAAAGCATTTGTACAAAGCAGCCGGTACATATCACCGACGGTACATAGCAGCTAAGAAGCGTGTGTAGTAGTGTTGTGTGTGTGGTTGTGTAGTAGTTTTTTTTTTGTGGTGTGTGTGTGTGGTGTGTAGTAAGGTTTGTTGTGTGTGTGTGTTAGTAGTGTTTGTGTGTGTGTGTGTGTATTAGTGTGTGTGTTGTGTTGTGTATTTAGTTTTTGTGTGTGTAATAGTGTGTGTTGTGTGGTGGTGTGTGTGTAAAAGTGTTTGTGTGTTTGTGTGTAGTATGTTTTTGTGTGTGTGTGTAGTATGTTTGAGTGTGTGTGTAGTGTGGTTGTGGTGTGTGTTGTGTGTGTAGTAGTTTGTGTGTGTATTTTAAAGTGTTTGTGTTGTGTGTGTAGTAGTGTTTGTGTGTGTTTTGTAGTGTTTGTGTGTGTGTGTGTGTAGTGTTTGTGTGTGTGTGTGTAGTATGTTTGTGTGTGTGTGTAGTAGGTTTGTGTGTGTGTGTGTGTGTAGTGGTTTGTTGGGGTTTTGTAGTAGTGTTTGTGTGTGTGTTACTAGTGTTTGTGTGTCTGTGTTAGTAGTGTTTGTGTGTGTGTGTAGTAGTGTTTGTGTGTGTTTTAGTAGTGTTTGTGTGTGTGTAGTAGTGTTTGTGTGTGTGTAGTAGTGTTTGTGTGTGTGTAGTAGTGTTTGTGTGTGTGTGTAGAAGTGTTTGTGTGTGTAGTAGTGTTGAA
>JACEEZ010003674.1:0-5000 GCA_016584305.1 Chionoecetes opilio | reverse complement strand
AGGAGGAGGAATACAAAGGAATACAAAGGAAAAAAAACAGAAAAAGCCCAAGGGTCCTTAAAGACTTTTTGTTTAATACACTACACAACAAATAATAAGAGAGAAGGGATAGGAAGTAGAAGGCTCCTCCCACCCCCCCACCCCTCCACCCAAGCGGGCCGGAAAAAGAAGGATACCAGCAATATAGAAAACGAGGGAAATTTTGTGGGGAAAGTTGAAAGCTGTAATCTAGGCTAAAAACTATTTTGGGGGGGTGGTTTAGGTTTGATAGATGGGCATTTTTATGGGTTTTGTAAGGTTTGGGGAACACAGTGGGAGGTAAGGGGTGGGCGGCACCCCTTGCCTGGGCTTTTTTGGGAGGCAGCAGTCAATCAGGCCCCAGCTCCGTTCAACCCACTGCGGATTGTGTACTTTCATGTAGGACGCCGTACACTTCAATGCCTCCTGCAGCAGTGCCCCCTGGTCCTTAAATCCCGTGGTGGTCACTAACGTCAGGACCCAAAACAAACCCAACACCCCGTCACAGGTCGGAGTAGTATGGTAACGTTAAACTCGGGGCATCTGTGTGTTTTATGAGGTTTCTAAGAGTGTTGGGTGGCTCAGTGTGGAATTCAGGGGTGGTGGGGCAGCCTTGCCGGCCTTTTGGGAGGCAGCAGCAATCGGGCCCCAGTCCGTTTCAATCCATGCGGTAGTGCATTTTCAATAGGACCCCGTGCACTTCAATCCCCCCTGCAGCAGTGACCCCGGGGTAATAAATCCCGTGAGGGTCACAAAAGACGGGGCTTTTACAAACCCAAGCCCGCCCGGGTCAAAAGTTGTAGCAGTGACCGTTTACTCGGGGTGTCTGAGACGTGTGGGGGGGGGTTGTGTAGACGCGACTGCAATAATTTTACCAATGAGAGTAGTTCAGGGGCCCCGCGAGTAAATTATCTTTCCGAGTAAACAGTGAAACCGGGGTTTTGATATTAAAATTATCAGGCGATTTTAAAAGTCTATTGATTTGAGTTACGCGTCTAAAGGGCGCCCATTCCATACGTTACAACACGGTTTGTGAAGAAGTCTTTGCTTTTTCGTTACAAACCTTTTCCTGCTTTTTTAAATCCGTTTTTTTCTAGTGAGTTGACCGGTCTAGCGTGAAAAATTTTCTGGGACTAGTCGTAAATCCTTTTGAAGATTTTAAAGACTTCGATGGGGTACCTTTACCCTCTTTTTGTTAGGGGAATAAGTTAAGTTCTTTGAGCCGATTTTCGTACGATTTTTTTCGCAATTAGGTATCATTTTGGTTACCTGCCTGTTTTTTTCGTTTATCCAGTTTTTTTTATAAAAAGGGTGACAGAACTGCACACAGTATTCTGATGGGGGCGAACAAGGGGTTTAAAAAAAGAGTGAGTAAACTTTTCAGATTTGAAACTAAAAGTTCGTCCAATAAAGAAAACCAATTTTTTTGATTTTTTTACTACCCTATAATTGGTTTTTCGGTTTGGCCCTTTTCGAGATTATAAAGCCAAAATCTTTTTTTTTATCAACACTTGTTAGTTGGAAATCTTTCATCACGAATTTTATGAGGGGTTATTCCCGTATGTAGTACATGACATTGCCAAGGTTGAAATTTTCATTTGCCTTTTTTTTATCTTTTGTTAGCGTGTTTAAGTTTTTTGTAGAGTGGCGCTGAGTTTCTGTAGAGGGTATGGTTTTTGTTTTTGTGTCTCAGCAAATTTCGATATCTGCAGGATTCCCTTCAAAGTCATTTTTGTATATTAAAAACAGGATAGGTCGAGAATGATCCCTTTAGGAAAAACCACTATTACACTGGCCAGTCAGAAGAATTTCCATTTTTTACAACCCTTGTTTTCGTTACAGCCAGTTTTTTATCCAATTTTAAAGATGGCCCGTTATACCAGAGTTTTACTTTGCAATGAGACGCTTTGAGGAACTTTTTCGAACGCTTTTTTAAAATCGGGTAAAATACGTCTACCCCTGTGTTGTCTACATTTTGAATACACTATTGAAAAATCAAAAGTTTGGAGGCATGAGCGTTTATTTGAATCCATGCTGCGAATCTTTGATTTGCATTTTCTTTAGGAACTTAACGATTTTTTCTTATGATGGATTCCCTTTTTTTCCAGCAATGATGTTAAAAATGATTGGGCGTAGTTTCGGGCTGCGACTTTCTTTCCTTTTTTAAAAAATGGGGGGGTGACATTGCTAGTTTTCCCCGCACAGTACATTTCCGGTGAGTAAAAAATTTTTTAAAAAGATGGAAAGGGTTTTACTTTCGTTCTTTTCTCTTTTTAATATGGTGGGGGAAATTTTTTCAGGACCCGGAGCTTGTTTTTTTTCATGTTATTTATCGGAGCAAAAGTCACATTCCGAAAGGTTAAGAGCTGAGGCAAGGCAGAGGAGGAGGAGGAGGAGGGGAGGAGGAGGAGGAGGAGGAGGAGGAGGAGGGGAAAAGGGGGGAGGGGGAGGGGGGAGGAGGAGGAGGAGGAGGGGGAGGAGGTGGTGGTGGTGGTGGTGGTGGTGCAGGAGGGGGAGGAGAAGGAGGACACCACTCTGACACCATCCCTACGTCCATCCATCCTCCTCCTTCATCCCCAACACGTGGCATCCCTCAGGGCACGGATAGGGTCTCTGTAATAAGAGTATTAGAGGTACTCTAGGCACGGATAATGGACCTAATGCGTTCCCTCATCCTATCACACTCATACCCAACCAACACATATTAAAAACACCGATGCTAAGATGGTGCATAATATACTTTACCTTAACTCCCCTTTCCCTATCACTCTATACCCTGTCCAGTGTCCACCCATCACCCTACCTTTTTGACCCTACCCTGTCCCCCCATCTCCCTACCTTTTAAATCCTACCCTGTCCACCCATCTCCCTAACTTTCTGATCCCCTGCCTATGTCCCTCACGCCTCCTGCTCCCTGCTCCCTGCCCCTTCAGATCCAACGACCACCAGGCGCAGAAATACGTCAAACATCATCTGTGTCAAACATCATTAAACATCTCCGCGTTGTGTTGATGAAAGCTAAAGAATCATATGAACTGACTCAGCATCGTCTTACCGCCTCGCATTCTCTACCTCGAAAAAGATTATGTAGGTGGTGGTGGTGGTGGGGGTGGGTTATAGGTTGGGGGGTAAAACAGCTGCTTCACCCTACCTCATCCACCCCCAACCCCCCTACCTCACCCCTCATGCCAACCTTCCCCTACAACCGCCTTACCTCCCCCAACCATTGACAAGACCTGTTACACCTCCTACGCGGCTTTAATATCTTAGCTCCCCACTCCCTATCCTCCCATACATCTTCCTCCCCACCACACACACCATAGATAGATAGATAGATAGATATTTTATTAACCACAACATTCTGCACTAGGATAATCGATGTAGTTGTAATATATGGTCCAACAAACTCATAACCTTGAAATAAAACTGATACTACGCATATACAAAAACATGACATACACTGACATGTCATCTCCCATCTTCCCCCTTCTCACCCCCTTCCACCTTGTCCTTGTACTTTAAACACACCCTTACCCCCCCCCCCTTCTGCGTGTCACTGTATAGCTACTTTTTACTTATTTTACTTTTTTAGACGTATCACAAATAGGTATGAGTTTATGTATTATATGTGTCTTAGTTTAGTCTTTAGTTTATGGGTCTTTCGTTTATGAGTTTATTTTATTGTATGTGTCTTTAGTTTAGTGTTTTATCTCTCTTTCTCTCTCTCTAGATAGAATTACAAGATATCATAAGCTTTCGAACAGGTATTTTTGAATACAATGCATTAAATAACTGTCATTACTATTGACTATACACTGGATAGGCCCTAGAGGAATAAGAGTGAGCGAGATTTGACCCTATTAATTAACACCACCGTGTGATTTCATTAGCTAGGTAGAATTTCTGCCCAGCTGCCTGGGTGTGGACGTGGCACGGGGATTATCCCTCACCCTCCTCAGGTCAAGGAGATAACTAAGATGGCGTGGGATTGAAGGAAGATATTGTTGATACCATCATGCTTTTACGATGCAATACATAAAATAAATGCATCCTAATTTAGGTATATATATATATATATATATATATATATATATATATAAAATATATATATATATATATATATATATATATATATATATATATATATAATATATATATATATATATATAGTATATATATATATATATATATATATATATATATATATATATATATATCGTATATAATATACTAGCCGCAAAGCCGCCTCCGGGCGGAATTTTGCCTAGCTCCTGCGGAGGGCTATTGGTGGGCCTTCGGGCCCCCCAAACACAGACTCTCCAGATAGCCCCTTCTAACTTTCCTGAAATCATGGATGTAGAAATGTATGTATTAACGCCAAAACCCCTTCACATCACCCCCAACCCATTCACTCACCCATTACCCATCACCCCCCACCAATTCACTCACCATTTACCCATCACCCCCCACCCATTCATTCACCCATTACCCATCACCACATACCCATTCACTCACCCATTACCCATCACCCCCCACTATTCCCCCACCCATCACCCATCACCCCCAACCCATCACCCCCCACCTATTCACTCACCCATCACCCCACACCCATTACCCATCACCCCACCATCACCCTACATCAAGGTTTCCTCAATTCTCGCAACCCACTTTTTTTTCACAATTCCCGCTAATAGGCTGCTAAAAAAAAAAAGAAAAAAAGTGATCGGATCATCCCTAAAATGGCCTTAAAACCTTCCCCTGGTCAACCTGTGTTCCAAAACTGTGCCATATGATGGGATTGCGCCACGGGGGGCGGAACCTATAGACACACACAACACACACACACACCACACACACAGACATACACACACACTTTCGCTTATATTATTATACTAGCCCGCAAAGCCGCCCTCCGGGCGGACTTTTGGCTAGCTCCTGCGGAGGGCTATTGGTGGTGGGCCTTCGGCCCACCACCTGTGTTT
>JACEEZ010003673.1:17893-36724 GCA_016584305.1 Chionoecetes opilio | reverse complement strand
ATACAGCTTCCGGTATAGAAGCATAGAAGCCTGGAACAACCTTGATGTAAAAGTGATTAATGCAAGAAGTATTCAGGACTTCAAAGGCAAGCTGGATAATAGTAGATTTGGAGACGGGACAGTACGAGCATAACTCTTTTCCTGTATGTTACAACTAGGTCAATACAACTAGGTGAATACAACTAGGTGAATACAACTAGGTGAATACAACTAGGTGAATACAACTAGGTGAATACAACTAGGTGAATACAACTAGGTGAATACAACTAGGTGAATACAACTAGGTGAATACAACTAGGTGAATACAACTAGGTGAATACAACTAGGTGAATACAACTAGGTCAACACAACTAGGTCAATACAACTAGGTCAATACAACTAGGTCAATACAACTAGGTCAATACAACTAGGTCAATACAACTAGGTCAATACAACTAGGTCAATACAACTAGGTCAACAGAACTAGGTCAATACAACTAGGTCAATACAACTAGGTCAACACAACTAGGTCAATACAACTAGGTCAATACAACTAGGTCAATACAACTAGGTCAATACACACCTGGGAATGTCCTGAAATGGATGAAAGACATCTTAAAAAAGAAACAGATGGGAACCCTTACAAAGGACTGCATCAGGGTGGAGAAGTGTGATTAGTGGAGCACTTCAAGGCGCTGTATTGGCACCTTTTATGTTCTTAATTTATATTAATGAAATGGGAATTAGTTTGAAGTGATGTGAGCTTGTTGAATTCATTAATTAAGGATGATATTAAAATGATGAAGAAGGTTCACAAGGAGGAATGAGAGAGAGGAAAGGTTCAGAAGAATAGAAGGCTTATAGTTTGACCTCACAACTGTTTAAAGGTTCAAGGAGATGCACTGTCATGTGGTGGGTACAGAAGGTTTGAGGCCGTTTGAACATGGAATGAAGATTTGGGAAAGTGTGTTGTGTGAAAGAGAAATATAAGGAGAAGAAGAAAAGACTGTATCATGTGTTTGTGGATCTGGGAAAGGCATTTGACAGGATTCCAAGGAGAACGATAAGAAGGGCATTACGAAGACACAAGGTACCGGAGACGCTTGTAAGGTTGGTAATGGCACTGTATCAGATCAAAGGTCGAGATCAAAGGTAAGAGTAGCTGGAGGAACATCTGATGCCTTTGAGATAGGTGTGGGGGTGAGTCAAGCCTCAGTTCTCAGTTCTCTTTTGTTTGCGATAGTGATGGAAGAGGCCACAAAGAAATGCAGAACAGGAGATCCATGGGAGCTGTTATATGCAGATGATTTAGTCTTGATAGCTGAGACAAGGGATGAAGTTGAGAGGAGATTTATAGATTGGAAGCAAGCAATGGAGAGAAGAGGTCTGAAGGTGAATATGTACAAGACGAAGATGATGGTAACAGGCAAGCAAATAAAGCAAAATATACGTACAAGTGTGACGGTTTCCCTGTTGAGTGTGCGGTAGTGGAGTAGGCGTAAACTCTATTCGTTGCAAGGATTGTGACAAGTGGTGCCATACAATATGTTCGGGACACGGAAACCTGAATAATGTGGTAGATTTCTGTTGTCTAATGTGTATAAGAATAATCAACAGAGGGGCCCCTCTGTTGCCCAGAGGGGCCCCCGCCAGCAGAGGAAGAGATAGAAACTATAGAAGTGAATGTTGATGTAATAGAAGAAGTGAACAGTTTTGTTATCTTGGTGACATGTTAGATAGCGAGGGTGGCGTGGAGAGAGCAGTAAGAATACGAGTAGCAATGACATGGATGAAGTGGAGATAGATAGCGGGACTGCTGATAAACAAGAGTATTCCACCACACCACCCTATGTGCTGTTTGTACCTAACCTTGTATAAGCTGAGTGGTCTACCTTGGAGGGTAGTCTTATACAGCAAGTACAGTAAAACCCTTATAACTGGGCATGATAGGGGCTCTGACCCTTGCCGAGTTATTCAATGTGCCGAGTTATGCAATGTCCTCTTCTGATTTGGGTTAAAAAAAAAAAAAAAAAAAAAAAAAAAAAAAAAAAAAAAAAAAAAAAAAAATACAGTACTGTACAAAGAAGCATAAAAAGTACACTTACCAGTGAGCGGGTAGAATGTGCTGGATTTGATATCAAACTCAGCACAAATAGCACGCATGGACGCACCTGCATCCATCTTTGCCAGCACTTTCACCTTTTCCTGCAGGCTCTTCAATTTCATTCCCTTCCTGCTGGAGACACCCTTGCGTGATGGAGCTGACATCTTGATATACAGTACTGTATGATGTAATCCCAAAACACGTAAAATAGGTGGCAAATTAAAGCAGAGGTCGGGAACCAGCGTGTAGGCTGAGCCGTGTTTTTGTCGTCCAAGCACCGTCTTGGATTACGAATCCCAATCCAATAACACTTGCTGAAATGTGTGTTATACTACTTTGTGATATTGTTTGCAATGTTTTGCATTGATTATTATTTCGGCTCCTACCAAGCTTGTTGTGTTTTTGAAGCAGAAACCAATCCTTTTTCTTCAATTTCGACAAAAAACGGAATTCGTATCCAAGACGGTGCTTAGACGACATAAACACGGCTCAGCAGCTGACAGCCTACACGCTGGTTCCCGACCTTTGCTTTACTTTGCCACCTATTTTATGTGTTTTGGGATTACATCATACAGTACTGTATTTCAAGATGTCAGCTCCATCACGCAAGGGTGTCTCCAGCAGGAAGGGAATTAAATTGAAGAGCCTGCGCCTGCAGGAAAAGATCAGAAGTACAAAAATATGACTTTATGCGACTGAGGAAGTGCCGAGTGTAAGCAAAGAGATGCAGTTATAACATCAATATGCCGAGATAATTATTTTTTGCCGACTTTCTGTTTACATGTTCACAGAAGAGGTTGTGAGGGCATGATATGCAGAGTGAAAACCATGAGATGCAGTTTAGGGGAGGCGGTAGCAGAGTGGTTAGCGTCACCAAGTGGCGTTCTCGAAGACCCGAGTTCGATCCCGAGTGAGACCCATAAATCCACTTGAAATCTTTCTGCACTGTCGAGTGGCCTAAAAACACCCACATGCCCTGTCCATTAACTCTACCTTCCACTGTGAGTGCATGAGAGGACACAGGGGGCGGCATGAGCCTCTAATCACAGGCGTCACTATAACAATCCTGCCAAAAAAAAAGTCTTTGCCATGCCGAGTTATATCAAATTCCGAGTTATACAGTGCCGAGTTATAAGGGTTTTACTGTATAGCCCAAAACCTACGTTTTTAATAGAAATTTTGGGGGTCGTCTTATACACCGAGTCGTCTTATACGCAGCCATGTACAGTACCAACTACAAGGTTATTGACTATACAAAGCGCCACCACGCCAGGACGAACTTGGTGGACTCGAACCGCTGACCGAATGCAGGGACGCTGCACGCGAGCTCACGGCTCTACCAACCATGCCACCATGCTGGGTTTTAACCATGCTGGGTTAAACAGAAAGAAGAAGTTGAAAAGGAGGAAGATTGTGCCCTGCTTCAGGAACATTTGGAAAATGCTTGACTGGATTCAAAAGTGAAAAATATACATGAAATCTCTACACACAAGCGTTAGGTCTCCACACACAAGCGTTAGGTCTCCACACACAAGCGTTAGATCTCCACACACAAGCGTTAGGTCTCCACACACAAGCGTTAGGTCTCCACACACAAGCGTTAGGTCTCCACACACAAGCGTTAGGTCTCCACACACAAGCGTTAGGTCTCCACACACAAGCGTTAGGTCTCCACACACAAGCGTTAGGTCTCCACACACAAGCGTTAGGTCTCCACACACAATCGTTAGGTCTCCACACACAAGCGTTAGGTCTCCACACACAAGCGTTAGGTCTTCTTGTCAATATTGTTTTCAGCCTGTCAGACCTGATTTATGAGGAGAGGTTGGAGACATTGTGTTTTCCATCATTGCAGGGAAGAAGACAAAGAGGAGACTTGATAATGATGTCTAGAGCTATGTCAGGATTAGGGAGAATTAACACTGAAGACAGGTTTGTACGGCACGCAGGAGCCATGAGAGGACAACAAACAAAGAAGACAAGATGCATAAAGGACATTTAGAAGTACAGTTTTCTCCATGGGTGTGTTGACATGTGGAATACTCTGGTCAGTAAAAAATACCATGCCAGGAGTATCCATGATTTTAAAGCTAAGATTGACCAATTGAGACGTGGAGACGCACTAGTGTAACTCATTTCCCGTATTTCACAACTAGGCATACACACATATACACATACAGCTAAGTATTAATTATCCGACCTTGGGGGGACCGAAGGTAGGTCAGATAATTGGAATAGTCGGATGTTCGGATATCACAGTAACCATAAACGTAAGGACAAAATGGTATAGAACATAAAAGATGCAGCTCTTGAAGGCCGGTCCAGTGGTATACGCGAAAGTAAAATTCATGCATAAATAAAGCCACAAATCAATGTTTTCTAAAATAAAAATAAATAAAAATAATAATAATAAATAAAAAAGTAAAATAAATGGCCAAAACAAGACACAATGTGGTGGTGAAAAAAGTCGGTTGTTTGGACAAGTCGGATGTTTGGAGGTCGGATGTTGGGACTTTGGCTGTACACACATGACGGCTCAGTTAGTCAGGGCGCCCGGCACCATTCTGTGGTCCGGCGTTGGATCCCCGGCCCGGTCATTCCCGGTTTTTTTCCACTAAGAAATTTGGGTGGTTACTGTCCCCTTTGAGCAAGGGGATGGGGGTGTGTGGTTATTTGAGGTCCCAGCATTACCCAAAGATCGGAAATAAACTAATAATGAGTTCCAAGCTCGCACCGGGAGGGTGAAACTGGCGATCGAGAGCCAGCTCGCGTGGACAAGACCATGGGTGAGTGAACGACACCTAGGCTAAAGGACTAAAGGAAGGTTAACTCGTTTCGCTGGACCGCCTCCCTCCGAGGGGTGACAATTTCTGTGACGTAGATCGTACCGGTACCCGGCCGAGGTCAGTAGAGGGACATCGGATCAGTCAAAGACATTACAAAGTATATAAGGCCTTTGGCTCAGCGTGTGTCCAGCAGTCCAGCCGTGCTCATATCTCAGTTTTCTATGGTGATTGTATACTTGTGCATTCCACGTGTGGTTAGACTGCTTTCCTCTTTGTAATATATATATATATGCCTATATGCTAATATGCCTAGCGTGTTTTGTTGATGAATGGAAAATCCTGGAGGGTCTGGCTCCAAAAGTAGGCATGGAGGAAAACAAAAACCCTAGAAGAGGCAGGCTGTGCTATGTACAGAGTACATGCGCCTCCTCTAAAGGACTACAAACACTCATACACCACAGCTTCTCCCACAATGGTGTACGGCTCTTCAATTGTGCCCCAAGACACATTCGGAACCTAACGGGCGTCACCACGGACACCTTCAAACATCACCTTGACAAGTGGCTGGCTGACATCCCAGACCAACCACCCACGCCAGGCTACAGTAGCTCCCATGACAACACTTTACCTTCAGTGGTCCTGGAGGCAAGGAACAGGGAGCTACATACTACACCTGGAATGAGTGGAGGACCACCTCAACTCCGCCGATAACGGGCAAGATTCTTCAAAGGTATCAAAGGTAAAGGTAAGGTAATGCAAATATAAGTGCCCTCTAATTCCTAAGGAAAGAGTGTAGGTTTCCAGTGTGTAGTCATCTAGTTTCATTCATCTACTTGTATTTTACAGCTACATGAATTCTGGTTTTCTTTTCTGAGCTACTCTCGTGTGGCCCTGTCTCCATATCTACATTTTTTGTATCATTCATCCTTAGTGCATAGTGTTGGGGGAAGCCACCACCTCGGGAGACGGGTCATAACCCCCGGCTAACACCCGGTATCCATTCACTGCTGGGTGGACAGGGGCTCGGGTTTTAAGGAGACCGCCAGTCTCTCTCCGCTCCGCCCGGGGATCGAAACCGGGTATTCTCAATTGTGAAACTACCGTGCTACCACTACACTACGGAGTACCCGCCATGTGTATTTACCTAGCTGTGTTTTACAGGGCCTGAGCTACACTCGTGTGGTCCCGTCTCCGTGTCTACAATTATCCAGTCTTTCTTTCAACTGGTGCACATTCTTTGCCGATATCACCTCCTCGTTTAGTCCATTCCAAACTTCTACATTGCTATGAGGGAAGCTGTACTTCTTATGTTGTTCAGGCATCTCCCTTTTCCTTTTTTTTTTAATGTCCTCTTGTGTATGGACGACCTTCTCTTTGTCTGCGAGTCAGTAGTCTCTCATTGTCTGTTTCTCTTAGTTGTCAGTTTGAAAAGTGTTATTAAGTCGCCTCTTTTTCTTCTTTGCTCAAGTGTTGGTAATTTTATGTCTCAACCTTTCCTCATAAGAAAGTTCTTCTAGCTCTGATACCATCTTTGTTGCCATTCTCTGTATCCTCTCCAACTTTTTCACATGCTTCTTTTTATATGGGGACCCTACAATGGCAGCATATTCCATTTTTGGTCGGATCATTGTAGTAATTATCTTTCTTGTCATATTTTTGTCCAGGTAATGAGATGCCACTTTAATATTCTTCAACATCCTGTTCGTTTCTCCAAATATTGTATTTATATGTTTTTCTGGTTGTTGGTTATTTGGAATTATCACTCCCAGGTCCTTTTCTTCATCAAGCAATCAATCCTTGGGGGCAGACGCCGGGGAGCACGTCGCCTCGCCCACCCTACAACGCCACTCCCGGGGGTCACCACGCACGAGTCCCCATGCAGGCTCCCTTCCCATACCAAGCAATTTGCAACAGAAAACATCTTCTTGCCCCAGTCTTGCCTTGTGGGCGCCCCCTTGACCTCCTCCACGCCGGATTGTCTCTTACAGACACAACCCGGTGGAAAGGATCGGTTTCAGGGTAGCGTGCCACATGCTCATATAGCCCAAGTTGGCGCTGAAGGACTATTCACTGCATGCAGGTAATAGGCCTCGATTCAGTCTCACGGTGCAATGATTTGACACGTAATCGATGAACGGAATTCTGGTCCTAGTGTAAAATAATACCATATTGGGGGGTTTGGAACGGATTAATTCAATTTACTTTATTCCAAATGGAAAAAAATTGATCAGTACTCGAACAAATCGGCACTCGAACAACCTACTGGAACTACAGTAAAACCCTTATAACTCGGCACTGTATAACTCGGAATTTGATATAACTCGGCATGGCAAAGACTAAGTTTTTTTTTTTTTTTTTTTTTTTTTTTTTTTTTTTTTTTTTTTTTTTTTTTATACACACAACACACACCACACACACACACACACACACACCTATGCCCATAGCACATGTAGGCAGTGAGCTCCAGGGGTGGAATGATAGGCCCTGGAGGCTCACTCGAGGGCTGTGATGGTTGGCCCTCGCCCGTGGTGGCGCAGGCAGGATTGTTATAGTGACGCTTGTGATTAGAGGCTCATGCCGCCCCGTGTCCTCCCATGCACTCACAGTCGAAGGTAGAGTTAATGGACAGGGCATGTGGGTGTTCTTAGGCCACTCGACGGTGCAAAAAGATTTCAAGTGGATTTATGGGTCTCACTCGGGATCGAACTCGGGTCTTCGAGAACGCCACTCGGTGACGCTAACCACTCTGCTACCGCCTCACCTAAACTGCATCTCATGGTTTTCACTCGGCATATCATGCCCTCACAACCTCTTCTGTGAACATGTAAACAGAAAGTTGGCAAAAAATAATGTATTTCGGCATATTGATGTTATAACTGCATCTCTTCGCTTACACTCTGCATATCGTCAGTCGCATAAAGTCGTATTTTTGTCCTTTTGATCTTTTCCTGCAAGCTCAGGCTCTTCAATTTCATTCCCTTCCTGCGGGAGACACCCTTGCATGATGGAGCTGACATCTTGAAATACAGTACTGTATGATGTAATCCCACAACACGTAAAATAGGTGGCAAAGTAAAGCAAAGGTCGGGAACCAGCGTGTAGGCTGTCAGCTGCTGAGCCGTGTTTATGTCGTCAAAGCACCGTCTTGGATACGAATTCCGTTTTTTGTCGAAATTGAAAAAGGATTGGTTTCTGCTTCAAAAACACAACAAGCTTGGTAGGAGCCGAAATAATAATCAATGCAAAACATTGCAAACAATATCACAGAGTAGTATAACACACATTTCAGCAAGTGTTATTGGATTGGGTTTCGTAATCCAAGACGGTGCTTGGACGACAAAAACACGGCTCAGCCTACGCACTGGTTCCCGATCTTTGCTTAATTTGCCACCTATTTTACGTGTTTTGGGATTACATCATACAGTACTGTATATCAAGATGTCAGCTCCATCACGCAAGGGTGTCTCCAGCAGGAAGGGAATGAAATTGAAGAGCCTGAGCCTGCAGGAAAAGGTGAAAGTGCTGGCAAGGATGGATGCAGGTGCGTACATGTGTGCTATTTGTGCTGAGTTTGATATCAAATCCAGCACATTCTACCCGTTCATTGGTAAGTGTACTTTTTATGCTTTTACACTACTGTATTTCCTTTTTTTTTTTTTTTTTTTTTTTTTTTTTTTTTTTTTTTTTTTTTATAACCCATATCAGAGGAGGACATTGAATAACTCGGCACATTGAATAACTCGGCAAGGGCCAGAGCCCCTATCGTGCCGAGTTATAAGGGTTTTACTGTAATTAAGTTGGAGTACTGAGTCCCCACTGTGTTTACATTAAATTTCATTTCACGTTTTCTGCTCCATTCGTAGATCTTGTTCAGGTCATTTTGTAGTGTTTCATAATCTTTATGGCTTTTTATATTTTTTACTAGTTTTGCATCATCCACAGACAAGCATATATAACTTTTCATTTCATCAGTCATGTCATTGATATAACATTGTTGTAATTGATCATTGATCATGGCATTGATCATACACATTGTTGGTGCCAAAACTAATCCTTGTGGTGCCCCACAAAATACGTTTCTCCATTCAGATATTAATTTTCATCTCTACTACTATTCTCATATATCTTCCTCTCAGATAACTTTCTGTCCAGATTTTGATCATCCCTGTGATTCCTCCTATATTTTCCAATTTTCAAAGTAGCCTCTCATGGGGAACCTTACCAAATGCCTTTCTTAGATCAAGATATACACAATCTACCCATCCATCTCTTTCCTGTGTTGTATCAATTATTACTCATGAGTAAATACTTATTTAGTTCCCGTTGGTCACACATGATCTCCTTTTTCTGAAACCCTACTGCTGGTCTGTTATACGCTCATTTTCCAAATGTTCCGTCCATTGCTTTTTTATATTTTCTCACATATCTTGCATACTGTGCTAGTCAATGACGCTGGTCTATAATTTAATGGTTCATCATCCTTTCCGTTTTTATATATTGGCACTATATTCGCTCTCTTGCACTCTTTTGGAACTTTTCCCGTTGGTCATAAGCACCTTATTATATCAAGTATAGACGTCCAGCCTCTGGCCCCTTTGCTTTTGGCTCAGTTCTTGCGGCTGGAACGTGACAGCGAGCCACGTTCCTGCAAATTAACTCATTACGTGAATTACTCATTAACCCCTTCACTGCGGCTGGTACAAATACGGTCTCTCAGCCATCTAAGGGTTCACTGTGGCTGGTACATATAGGGTTTCTGTATTTAAACTGTGCGCTCAATGATATTATGGGTAAATATTCGCTGTGATAGGCTTGTATGGCAACAGTGTCAAGTGTTGCGATATAATAGAACCTCTTTTTCTGCTTGCGTGAGTTAGTGTGGACTAATAAGGTCAAGCGGTACAGTACGACGTGTTGACGCTGCCGCGCCCTCTACTTCAATGGCGAGGCTAAATAGTCAAGATATTCAACATATTCTTGATGGATATAAAACAGAAGTATGAATGAATGAATGAATGCATGAATGAAGCATTTATGTACCAAAATAAGCTGTATTATGTTGAGTAGTAAGTAGTTTCATTGTGCGTCTGGCAGCACGGTCACGGCCCTGTTGCTGCACTCTGACGTAACTCTTCACTTAGCTGGTAGCCTCCACCAAGACCAAACATGGATTTTCTGGTATGGAATGAGCATCCTATTCATTTAGGCACTTTAAAATATGATCAGTAATTATTTTATATTTTAATTAAACCTGCCGCACAGGGGGGTAGGCCTATGAATTTGATATCCGCAGTGAAGGGGTTAAGGGCTTGTTTTATGCAATAAGTTTGTTTACAGACCCCCGTTGATTTTGACAGCACTACTTGCATGTCGAATTTCAGCTCAATCCGACAATAATTAGGAGTAGTTTACGCTTATTAATCATTAAGGGCTTGTTTTACGCAAAAAAAAATTCCGACGACCCCCATTGATTTTGAGAGCACTACTTGCATGTCAAATTTCGGCTCGATCCGATAATATTTAGGAGTAGTTATACACTTTTAGGCGGAAACTTGGTTCCACGGGTCTTATGGTAATCATATACAGGAGAACCTCATTTAACCAGCATTTAAAACAATGGCACTAATCGACCCAGGCATTAATTAAGTATAATTATTTCAAAAACTGAGAAAATCGGCAGAAATTTAGTTGGGCAAGGCTGTGGTCTACACAGACTCCCTCTCCTCACTCCACCTCCTCCTCTCCCGCCATCCACGATCCTCTACGTCCCTCATCCACACCATCCAGAGGGCCCTTCACCTTACCAACGAGGGGTGGGAGATCGCCTTCCAGTGCGTTCCCTCCCACGCTGGTATCCCAGGCAACGAGGTGGCTGATTCTGCTGCCAGGATGGCCTTAACAGATGTAAACACGACACCCTTCCCTCTGCCACTCTCCGCGGCCAAACGCCTGATCCCCCGGGTCTGCCGCTCCACCTGGAATAACACACTTGGCGATGCCCTCCTCATCACCTCCATGGGCCAATACCGCAGTGACTCTTCCCCGCAGCCGTGGATACGGAAAAAGTCCCGCGTCCTGGATGTCACTCTCACCCGCCTCCGCCTGGGGCACACGACACTCACAGCTCACCTGCATCGCCTCCGTCTGTCCCCTGACCCCCACTGCCCTTGGTGCAGGAATTTTCCGGAGACTATTGAACACTTTCTGCTGCAGTGTCCGCACTTCCACTCACACCGTGTAGTGCTACAGTCTCAACTCCTCACCCTGAACGTCACCACCTTTGACCTGCCCACCCTGCTGGCGGCGGCTGGCGTTCCCCCCTCTCGGCAACACGCCGTCATCCGCCTCACCTGTGCCTTCCTGAGGAAGACAGGTCAACTACCGTGCCTGTGATAGCATCATAGGACATCACCAGGGCTCATAGTGTTCCCCGAGGGATCCTCGCAGCCCTAAAACAACAACAACAACAACCTCCAGAAACCACAGTATTTATTGGGATTTTGGGGGATTCCATAAGAGTAACTCTCAAAACAACGGCAAAATGAGTTATCCGGCATGCGCTCCCCCCCGAGGGTGCCGGATAAATGAGGTTCTCCTGTATTGGTGCGACCAACTGCTTGCTGCACTCCTTTAAAACATAACCCAACACTCCGTCTGGTCCTGGTCCTATTCCTCTCCTCTCCAATTCCTTCAACAATTCACAAACTTCCTCCTTCTTTACTACTATTGGCCAATCCTTTTGGACATTTTTCATTCTTTGCAATTTGCTGACTTTTGATTCTGTTGTGAATACCCACTGGAAAATTGTATTTAAAATTTCACTCCTTATCTTTGGATCTTCATATATTTCATTTCTTTCTTTAATTCTCTCTACCTTGTCCTAATGTTTGATTCTTCCATTGATGCAAACACTACTCTATACTGGACTTGCTACTCATTTTGGGCTATTTCCAGTGGAGGCCAGTTTTGCGATTCCTGCCATTTTCGAACATCACTCCCTTTTCCCTTCCTAAGGTTTATCAGTATATATGATATACCGTTATCTTCGTAAATGTTTGTTCTATAATATTATCAAATAAAAAACAGTAAAATGCAATAAAGAAATGCCATTATGAGAGAGTTAAGAAATATGCATGAACTTAATATTCACTTGAACTCGTCGCCATTTAATATTTTGCGAGAAAACATTTTAGATGCTAGCGATAGAAAGAAGCAGATTTTCTTTAGCTTTCCATTGCCATATTTCGTTTTCTGATAAATTAATCATATCCATGCATAAATTAGCATTAACTAAAAAAATAACATCATCTATCGGGATAATTACCCGATGGATGATGTTATTTATTTAGTTAATGCTAATTTATGCATGGTTCTAATTCATTTATCAGAAAATGAAATATAGCAATGGAAAGCTAATTAAATTCCGCTTCTATTGATGTGTTGCATGTAAAAAGTCTTCACGCAAAATATCAAATTGCGATGAGTTTAAGTGAATATAAGTTCATGCATATTTCTTCAGTCTCATAATGGAATTTCTTTAGTGTATTTTACAGTTTTTTATTTGATAATATTATAGAACAAACATTCACGAAGATAACAGTGTATCATTTATACTGATATGCCATAGTCTACTGTATTCATGGAACACTTTTTTACTTGCCGATACGATTGATGATGTTATTTTTTTAGTTAACGCTAATTTAGGCATGGTGGTAATTCATTTATCAGAAAACGAAATATTTCAATGGAAAGCTAATGAAAATCCGCTTCTTTCTATCGCTAGCATCTAAAATGTTTTCTCGCAAAATATTAAATGGCGAAGAGTTTAAGTATATATTGAGGTCATGCATATTTCTTCACTCTCTCATAATGGCATTTCTTTAGTGTATTTTACTGTTTTTTATTTGATAATATCATAGAACAAACAGTTACGAAGATAACGGTATATCATATATAGGGTGGGTTGGGGATGTACCGTACACTTTTTTTTTTTTAAATCAGGAAAAAAAAAATTGAGTGAAATCTGAATTTTTTTATTATGTATTACAAAATATAAGATATGGACTACATTATGTGTAAGGCACAACTCTGGCAACATGATAAAAGTAACTGAAAAATAGGCCCGAAAAAAATAACTAAAAACGTACGGACCATCCATAGGTGAGGACGCTCCATACAGAGATATTTATCGATAAGTAAAAAAAAAAATTGAAAATAAAAAAATCAAGCACAGTTGAATTAGGGCAACACATTTCATGAAATGGACCCTAGTGATGAAATCAAATCAATTTATATTAGCAATATAATAGTGCAAGCAATTTTAATCAATTAAAAAGTGAAAGTAAAAAAAAGTGAAAATAAATTTTGACTTTGAAGTTCCTGGATTTTTTTTTTTTAATATATATTTGCAATCCTATTAATACTTTCATTACCCTACATAATGTACTTAATCATGGAAGTGCTTCTGTAGCACTTCCAGAAGGGAAACATAAATTAATAATTATTTATAATAAATGCAGATGATTTAATGCAATATTTGGCATATTTTAATTTGATTGAACTTAACACTGCTTGGAATTACCTTTAGAATGTAGATATAGGCCTATAGCCTAGTTTCATTAGGCTACACAATCTTGACAAGCATGGATTAACCTAGTTTAGGCACCTTAACCACCTTACCTAATATTGTAGCCTCTTAACGAGTGTGCAAATTTGATGAACCGCTGAAGCCTAGCGGTTGGGGCTGGCAAAGGAGCCAGCAAGACCCCTATCACTTGATCAGGCTCTATTTCTGCTATGTCCTCCATCCCAGGGAAGATGAAGGTGTTTCCTTCACCCATTTTGGTGGACTTTCTTAGATACGACACATTAAACTTGGTGGGGTTTTCGGAACAATCAATAATTTTGGCAACATAATTGACAGGAGTGCCCTTCATCTTCCCTTCCTCGACTTTTAGTTCCACCAAGATGAAATCCCCCAACTCCGGAGCCTTATTTTCGAATATGCTAGCAGCTTCTTCAAGTGGTGGGTCATCGTCAAAATCTTCGTCTGAATATTCAGAAGAGTCATTCAGTTCCAGCTGAGCATCCAATGCCTCTGAACTGTCCGAATCGTGTTCGGGAGGTGGGGCCTTTTTGGTGGCCTTCTTCTGGGGTGGAACACTCTTCTTCTCTTTCCGCGCCTGTTTTTCTCTCAAGCCCTCTATGGCCTCGCTGTCTTCCGTCAAAATACAGGATTTCACTCTTTTCCTCCCCTTGCCAAGGGGTCTGGGAGGGCCTTTGGGATATGGGCGGACATGTTCAGGGGATATGACTTCCACAGGACCTTGTGGTTCATTGTTGTGTGTTGCTGGAGCTTGTGGATCGTTGATGTCGGTCGTTGGAGTTTGTGTATCGTTGCTGTCGGTCGGTAGAGTTTGTGGATTGTTGCTGTCATTTTCCAAATCAGATGGACCTGCCTCGTGTCTCACTTCCTGGGCTTCATGATTGCGCTCTTCGTTTTCAATATTGGTTTGTACCTCTGGGTGGTCTAATGTGGCCTCGTTGATGACTGCTGTGTGTATCTCTGCAATGGGGGGAGCCTCTCTTTCACTGACAGAGGATGCAAGATAATCAATGTCTGTGAAAATGTCCCGATTTATTGGCCATATGCCTGTGGCTCTAAAACCAGCGAGAACATTATTGGGCGTGCATGCTCTGATCCAGGCCTGTGAAGCCATTTCAGGGATGATTTGCTCACGGACAGGAGTGTGGGGATTATTGAGCTGGTAGTCCGACATTAGCACACGATAGCAGGACTTGAAGGGGCCATAAACACTTACATCTAAGGGTTGTAGCTTTGCAGTTGTGTGTGGGGGAAGAGTCACAATGACTATGCCATTGTTGATGGCATATTCGATGGCAGCAATGTTCATATGGCACTGAGCGTTGTCCATTATGAGAATGATTTTGTTGTCTTGACTACAATAGGTCTTGTTTTTAATATGCTCAAGGGTTTCAAGGAAGCACTCACCATTCATCCACCCAGTGTGGTGAAAAATCCCCTTTGAGCCATCTAGTGTCCCTCGCATAAAATCGTCGTTCACTCGCTTCCGAGGGATTATGACTACTGGAGGTATGTAGTGCCCCGCAGCGTTTATAATCCCGACAAAAGTCATGCTGGCTCCCCGTTCCCTGGAAATCTGTGTTGCTACAGGCTGCCCTTTCTGGCACACAACTTTGATAGGCTTGACTACAGTGCTTATGCTACTCTCATCCATGTTATAGATTCTGTCGGGGCTTAACTCATATTTGTCCATAGCAGTAGTGTAAGCTTTGAAAAATGTGTCCACGTTTACTTTGTTAAAGCTTATTATTCTAGCAATGGACATTCCTTCGGGACTTTTCAGAGACATGATGGGATGCCTATCCATGTAAGAGTAATACCAATTTTCACTAGCCAATTTCTCGGTGTGCCACTTCTTTGGGATGCGGGGGCACTTGATAGCTGCAGCGTACTCATAGGCAAGGTGGCGGAAATCCTTCCTGGGGAGTCCGTAAAACAACTTTGCCACCTTTATGGCATACGAGCAGAGGCTGGTCTCCTGTTCTGTAGTAAATACCTTATTGAAGTTGGGTTCTAATGGAACGAAGGTAATTCCATCCGACTTGGCCTCGCTTCTCTTGAGAGCATCCTGAAAGAAAAAACCTCTTTTAGTAAGCCTATTTTGCCTATAGACATAACATATTAATAGGCCTAATAATAATATTAATAATATTATTAACATGCCTAATGTTAATGTTAATAGTAATAATATCCCTAACAATAATATTAATAATATTATTAATAGGCCTAATGTTAATGTTAATAGTAATAATATCCCTAGGCTAGGCCTAGGCTAGGCTACCTGTTACCGGTACCGGTACCCTATTTTGCTCTCTCTCTCTCTCTCTCTCTCTCTCTCTCTCTCTCTCTCTCTCTCTCTCTCTCTCTCTCTCTCTCTCTCTCTCTCTCTCTCTCTCGTTATCTGAACATAAATTGACATAACCAACCTGCAGGGTCATAACTTTGACGTGGAACTCTGCACAGGCCTTCCGGATGCTGCATTTTGTTGTCACTTTGTAGTGGAAGGCTTTCTCAAGGTTTGCTCGGTCTGTCTGACGCAGCCCCTTCGCAGTGAACTTCCGTGGCATTCTGGGACCTGAAATGAACCATCAAAATTTAGGTTTGGTATAGTGGTTTAAAGGGCAACATACTGTGGATGAACCGTACAGCAAGCTTTTCATGATGTACGGTACATCCACATGTTACACAAGGACATTTAAAAATAAATAATAAACTTGTAAACATTTCTAATTAACCAACTGATGTTTGAAACAAAGGTCAGAGGATGTTTATTTGATATGCACCCCCTTAATTAAGTGTATTTTTTAATGTTCTTGTTCAGTTACTAAACACAAGAAACATACTGGTAAAACACCACAAGGATTATGAACAGATGAATGAAATCACTACTGTGATAGGTGTCACTATCTAATATTATGTTGCTGCATCCTACTTGACATTATTGAAAACACATAACCCATACCAGAATTTTAAATTTTTTGTTTACACTGTGGATGTTACGTACATTTAAAAACCACACTGTACGAAGTGTCCACATGACGCCATTCACATGTAAACCAACATTTCGGATCGTTCGCGTGGCTGGAATGTCTTTATATCCCTTTGGTACATCACAACTGAACACATTTCGATACTTAATACCTTACCCCCACACTGCTGGCATATTCATGAACACAAGAGACCATGAAATGGAGGCCAAATATTACATGGGACATGCCAAAAACAACAAAACTCACCTCTAAAATTATCCAAGCGCCGACCATCCAAATCTCTCCCGCTCAGCTGATCGAACCCCTTTTCTCTTACTACATTTAAACGGTAACTATCCTAAACCTATAAATATGGCCAAGGGAGCATTTGTACGTTACATCCATATGTACGGTTTCTCCCCAACCCACCCTACTGATAAACCTTAGGAAGGGAAATAGGGGGGATGTTCTAAAATGGCAGGAATCGCAAAACTGGCCTCCACTAGTCATGGGTGGGTTGGCGCGGGGCACGAGTACCAAGTCCAGTATAGAGTAGTCTTTGATTGATGAATCTGTAAAACAGTTCGGGTTCTTCCTTACACTTTTCAACTATATCCTTATCCTATAGGTTATCTTCCTCTCTTCCTAGGCACACACATCTAATTCATGCTAGTTGCTAGTCTTCTTTATTTCTTGGTGTCCAATTTCTCTTCACTTTTCCATGCCTCATCCCTTATTGTCTTTGTCCTCTCACATCTTCCATTAAACCATTCCTGCTTTCCTTTCCCTCTTGGTGTATTGTAGCACTAATAAAGAACAAAAACCTGTGGCAAACACTCACCCAAGGTAGCAGCACACTCCAATAGGGTCAGCCGGAAACGTATTACAACCCAACAACCCAACAACCCAACCTCCGCCTATGCACCCCAACAACCCGGGGCAACTCCAATCACCTCGATCAACCGAGAAAACCACACAATACTAGACACTACTCTAAGGCCCGTACCGAGAGTCATGGCGGTAGAGCGACGAACGGCAGACCTTCGCTTTTTTTTTTTTTTTTTTTTTTTTTTTTTTTTTTTTTTTTTTTTTCTTTTCTTTTCTTTTTACATTTGTGCCTATAGCGCCTGTAGGCAGTGGTGACCCAGGGCTCGGATGTTAGGCTCTGGAGGTTCACTTGAGGGCTTTGATGGTTGGTCCTCGCCCGTGGTGGCGCAGGCAGTATTCTTATAGTGACGCCTGTGATTAGAGGCTCATGCCGCCCCCCTGTGTCCTCCGATGCACTCGCAATCGAAGGTAGAGTTGATGGGCAGGGCATGTGGGTGTTCTTAGGCCACTCGACGGTGCAGAAAGGTTTTGGTTTTCTTCGGGGATCGAACTCGGGTCACCGAGAACGCCAGTCGGAGACGCTAACCACTCCGCTACCGCCTCCCCTCGCTTACCATAAGAGGGGTTTGTTTTGGAAGGAAGAGCAGCGAGGAAGGCTGGCGGTCAAGGTTGAAGACACGGCTATCCCCGTGTCTTCGCGCAACCTTCGATGAATTTTTATTACATTCCTAATCTGGAGGGATTAATAGATATGTTAACAATATATTTTCCAATATGTATTTAGGTATAAGTATAAGATTAATAGGCATTACATATGCGGCAATAAGTGATTTGGGTGACAATAATGCAGGAGGTTCAGGGTAGCGGGCTGGCTATTGCTTGAGCCGCCGCAGCCATCATCAAGGTCGCTGCCAAACCCACCACCAAGTTTCTCTTACCGGTAAGAGAAACTTACGTATACACGCCTCTACTGTTAATTAACTTTATAAAATATATATTTCACCAACTTCATAGCTGATCGCAACGTTTCTGCTGATGATTTTGATGAGTATACGGGCAAATCCTCATTATAGACTATTTATAGTCGTACAAAGGCAAGGCAGTTTGAAGGAACACTGTTACCAATACACCGCCGCGTGAGACCTCAACCAACCCTGCCTTGCTGTCCACTCTCGGTAACGATTTGAAGGTTCTGCCACGACCTAACCTTCGTCGGTACGTCGTCGTTCGTCGCTCTACCGCCTTGACTCTCGGTACAAGCCTAAATCTCCCGTATGTCCCACACTCTACACCAAATACCACCACTGCCGGCACTCTCTGGACCCGTCCAACGTCCGACCCTGCCAGGTGACCAATAAATACCCTTTAGTCCAGTTGCACATGTGCATCTGGACTCTCGTGCACAGTATATTGTCATTGTGAGGGTCACCAGATGAGTGCCACGACCCAATGATGAAAAAGGGTGAAGATGTTGCAATTGATGTTCATGAAGACGGACGGCACTGATGATGACGATGAAGCAGGAGTAGAGGATATTATCCGTGACGATTCTGACCTCTC
>JACEEZ010003673.1:0-14575 GCA_016584305.1 Chionoecetes opilio | reverse complement strand
CCGGGACACAGGGCTAGGTGATCCGGGTTGTCCTTAGCCGAAAAGAGACAGACACTAGCCATGTGGCCCGCGATCGTAGCCAGCACGCCAGCCACTGCACCACGGAGGCGATTTGTCTTAGCCCAGAGAAAATCAGGTGGTGTTATCCTATAACCTAAACACAACATATCAAGTCATACACATCTACTTCTCAAGTACTGAGGACATCACACTTCTTGCGACGGGTACGTGTGTGGGAGAACGCCGAACCAAAGGTTTCACCAACAGCTTTTGCTGGCTGACTCCCAACTCAAGATCAAGTTCAAACTGAACGCTTGTTTATACAATGCCGAGCGTGTTTGACTATATTCAGGGACCTTTCTACATTATGATATGTATACACCTGTGCAATGCACCACAATAAGGGATATAGTAGCTGCCACTGGGGTAATCTACTTAAGCTTTACAAATAATTTCCAGTAGGGTCCTACTGGAAGATGGAGCAGTCAACAAAGAAGCCTCCGTATCCTATACAAGACACATGTGCACATTGTAGATCCCTCACTTTAAAACAGTTAAAACACCATTTGTTAACAGTTAAACCACCAGTTGATTGCTCTGTACAGGGGCCTTATCCGCCCATGTATGGAGTGTGTCTCACAGGTTTGGGGAGCTACCACTCATACAGCTCTCCAAAACAGAGTTGAGTCAAAAGCTTTCCGTTTCATCAATTCCCCTCCTCTGACTGACTGTCTTCAATCTTTAAATCACCGCCGCAATGTTGCTTCTCTTGCTATCTTCTACTGTTATTTTCATGCTCACTGCTCTTCTGAACTTGCTGCCTGCATGCCAACTGCCCTCATGCGGCCTTGCTGAACAAGACTTCCTACTCATTCTCATCCCTATTCTGTCCATCTTCCTAATGCAAGAGTTAATCACTATATTTACTCTTTCATCCCTTTCACTGGTAAACTCAGGAACTCTCTTCCTGTTTCTATTTTTCCACTTTCCTACGACTTAAATCTTTTCAAGAGAAGAGTAACAAGACACCTCCCTCACTAAATTGGCCTACCCTCCCCCATTCTTTACTGTGTCCTTCTTCCTTGTTCCCTTATTATAACCTTTACTACTTCTTTCATCCATATTCTCTCTCTCTCTCTCTCTCTCTCTCTCTCTCTCTCTCTCTCTCTCTCTCTCTCTCTCTCTCTCTCTCTAAATATAAGTAAATAAATAAATAAATAAATATATATATATATATATATATATATATATATATATATATATATATATATATATATATATATATATATATATATATATATATATATATATATATATATATATATATACAGTCAAACCTCGATATAACGGACCTCGATGTAACGAACTTCGGATGTAACGGACTCCATTTGCGCGACAATTTATTATTATTATTTTTTTTTTTTGCATATCAGACCGCTTATCGCCGCTCGAATTGTCAACTCAACATAATTGTATTATTTTCTCATTTTACTTTGGAATGCTTGGGTTTTAAGGAGTTTTGATGTATCACATATTAAGATATATAAGGAAGGAGCCTGTGTTGCTAGTGATTTAGTGGTAGAAGGTGTGTATTGTTTAAAATAGTGACTATTAGTGTTATGGCGTGGCCGCTGCTACGTCTCCCTGTCACCTCAACACCCTAACCCAGCAAACATGTGCTATGCGGGCCTGTGTCGGCTTGTGCCGGGTACGTATCGGCACCGGCGGCAGGGCTACTGGTTTCGGCAAATCGGATGAAGCCGATGTCGGCCCTGCAGCGGGAACTGTATATCGGGCCAATTATTGATAAATTCGTACAGGCCCAACACAGTCTTCCTTGACTCGGCCCAAGGATAATATATTAAGTGGATGTGACATGAATGGCCGGGCCGAAGGACTTAAGTAGGGTGCAAAGCTCGGATTAAGGATAATTGTTGATTATTAGGTGGCTGAATCGTAGCCAGGCAGTCAGCTGTTGGCCACTCGCGCCCGTTGTCTCGTAGCCAATATTCAAAATATTTACCAGTGGAAGTGAACGGCCGCGGCGCTACATTTACTGCTTTCACAGGCCTCTCAGGCTGAGGATCGACTTCATCTATCCACAAAGATTTAAAAAGTCGTGGGAAAGGGGGAGACTTTTGGAGATAAAAAATGCTCAAATATCAGACAAGACTTTAAAAACAACCCTAGGCTAGAGTGAACGGAAGGGGCTGCTATTTTGTTGTGTTTTCACATTTAATTAGTACAGGGAAAAATTCTTGAGTCCTTCCCCCGCCCTTTTAGTTTTTTTTTTTTCCTTCAGACCTTTAACGATCATTTCAGATACCTCAACACGTAATTAAAAAGTGGTTAGATGCCCCCTTTTAAAACCCCCCTCCCCCCCCTAAATCCCCCCAACCTCTGGATCCCCCAAAAAATTTACTAATCTAACCTCACTATAACTACCAAATTTACCAAAAACCCCTCCTAGCGAGACTTAATTGCGGAAATTAGAATTTTACCAGGTTAGGCTGGTTTATTGAGGTAAGGTTATAATAATTTTTTTTGGCCCTTCTAGAGGATTAGTGAGTTGGGTTTGGGTTTAAAAGTAGGTTAGGCTAGGTTTAAGTGAGGTTAGAATAGCAATATTTACCATATATTTTTTTTGGGGGGTTTTCAGGGGATCTTTTAGGGGGGGAGGGAGGGGGAAGGGGCAGCTCTCACCCACTTTATTACGTGTTAGAGATATCACAATGATCTGTGAAGGTTGGAGGAAAACCCCCCCGCAAATAAGGGCGGGAAAAGACTTGAATTGTCCCTTTCGGGGATTAAGTAATAAGGTTTGTACGTGGAGAAGATGTTTACTTGGTGTTTGGGTTCTACTGTAATGCAGTTTAAAGCATTACAAGGCACGATTAAAAACCGTCCTCAAGTTATAAAACTGAAAATTTTGCGATTTCAAACCCCTATAACCACGAAATGAGTTTAAAACACAGGGGGGGTTTGGGAGGGGCGAAATCCCCCCTCCCCCCAGCGGGGTTTTAAAATAGGATGAATCAGTACCCAGGCTGGGTTAGTTAACTAGTGGGGGGGGGGGTCTGGAGGGGCGCAGCCCCCCAGTTATTCGGAAAATTTTGGTCAAAAGGATATTTTACTAGACTGCAGTTTTACGGAAATTGTGATAAATGGGTTCTTGATTTACCTTTGGGGCAGCATACTGACCCTACATATATGGGCGATATTTAGAAATGACTGTTTTGGGTTTTTCAAGTTTTTTTCCCCTTTCTACTGTTTCATAGGTGAAACGAGTGTGAAATAACAATGAATGTTGTGCAAAAAATTTTTTTTTTTAGACTGGGTTTGTTTAAGGGAAGACTATTTTAGGTTAGTTAAGGGCAAGGCAAGTTAGTTTAATGGTTTGAATAGGTAATTTTTGATATTTTTAAAAATGGAGTGTTTTTTCCAGTCATAACGTCTAAAAAGTGTTTTTTTAGAAATGTTGTCACAATTTTTTAACTGTGATTTTCATTTAAAAAAGAAAACCCCTCCCCTCGTTTACTGCAGTTTGATACATTAAAAGGGCACGTAGTAAAACCCCTTTAAACTTGTAAATCTCCCATTAGAGCATTTCTAAAAATTTTTTGGTACTTTCAACCATTAATTGAGATTGGAAAAAATTTTCTTTTCCTATGTATTCTGATTTTAAGATGTGGTTTTTTTAAAATTGTCGGAAATGCCCATTTTGGGGGGCAGTTATCTCCCCATTACTCCTGCTTCAGGTTAGGCTAAAAACCAAATGTCCGGGTTAGGTTGGGGGTATTATTTTACACACTGTCCCGATCTCAATTCTAGGTAAGATGCATTGCTTGGATTTGGTAATGAAAATTTTTTGTTTATGCGACCCCCCCAAAGTGCAAAAAATGGGTGAGGAAAAAAATATAAATGTTGTATATGACCAAAGTTTAGGATACATAAGGATTACAAATAACTTTTCTCTCTCAATTTCAAAAGATTTGTACAATGCAACTATTTAAAATCATTAAATAGTTTAGCGCTTTCATCCATTATGTTTGCACCAAACTTTTTTTTTTTGGGCTATCTTTTATATGGTCTTTTATTGGGGTCGTGGCGACCCCAAAAATTAAAGGGGGGGGGGGGGGAAATATATATATATATATATATTCCCCCCCCCCCTTTCAATTTTTGGGTACGCCACGGCGTCCCAAAAATTAAAAGGGGGGGGGGGCAAATATATATTTTTAATATATATATATATATATATATATAAAATATTATATAATATATATATATATATATATATATTATATTAATATTATATATATAAAATTATATATATATTTGCCCCCCCCCCTTTCAATTTTCGGGGGAGCCACTGCCCCAAAATAAAAAGACCATATAATAGCCCAAAATAAAAAGACATATAATAGACCACAATACAAAGAATTTTGGTGAAAATCTAAGGGATGAAAGCTTCTAAACTATTTAATGTTTTATTAAAACTATTTTTGCTTGTAAAAATTTTGTAAAATTTGAGAGAGAAATGTTATTTGTAAACTTTATAGTACCTAAAATTTGGTCTATACAACATTTATCATTTTTTTTCCTACACCTATTTCCTATATATAACTAATATTTTATATATATATATATAGGGGAATTTTAATATAATTTTAATAAAAAATAATAAAAAATCTTAAAAAAAAAAAAAAAAATATAAAAAAAAAAATATGAAAAAAAAAAAATAATATTATATAAAATAAAAAAAAAAAAAAAAACCAAAAAAAAAAAAAAATCAAAAAACTCATAAATAAATTTTTTAAAAATAAAAAAAAATATGAAAAACCAAAAATTAAAAAAAATAAAAAGTATAAATAAAAAAAAAAAAATAATAACAAAAATATGAAAAAAACCCAAAAAAAAAAAATCAAAAAAAGAAAACCCCCCCCAAGAAACCAATAATTTTTTTTAAATAAATGTCTAAATTTTTTTTACTATTCACTATTCCCCCATCTATCAAATCTATTATCTATCATCTATCTATCATCTATCTACTATCTATCTTATAAAATATATATAATATATAATTAAATATATATTTATATAATATATATAAATTGCTCATATGATATATTATATTATATATATATATATATATATATAATATATATAATATATAATATATATTATAATATATACCTATATATTAAATATATATATATAATAATATAATTGCTCATATATAATATATATTATATATTGCCATATAAAATTAATAATAATATTAAAATTTATATAATATATTGCTCATATATATATATATATATAATATATTATATAATATAATATATATATATATATATATATTTTTTATTGCTCATATAATTATTATTTATATAATATTATATATATATATAATATATTTATATAATATATATTATATATATATATATATAAAATATTTAAAATATATATATTATATATATATATTGGGGTATCTAAAATTTTTTATTTGGGTTTTATTTTTTTTTTGTAAAGGGGGGGGGGGGCCCTGGCCGCATGGCCTCCCCCTCGGGAACGCCCCTATTGTGGGCCCCATATGTATTTTAAGGGGTTTAATTTAAGTGATTGCAGGTTGAACAAACTCTTTTGGAAAATTATTGGCCCATAGAACAAAAAAGGGATCTGCAAAGATTAGTAAACTTATGACAGTGCATCGGATCATGAAAAACTAATCTTAGTTTTCTTTTCAGAGCAACTTTGATCAAGCCTTTTAGTGGTGAAAAAGGCACCAAAATTACATGGCACTTGGGTCTTTACCAAGATGTTTGTATCTTTAAAGAAAAGAAAGGACACCCGTGGCCCGCTGTACAGGGCCTGTACACCGTACTGGGCCCCGCACATCTGACAATGGTGGGAATTCATTATTTTTTCCGATTTGCTATGGGTTGAACTTAAAACCTCTGGTCGTATATGTTTTCATTGGTTTGGTAAACCCGATAATTTTCGATACATTTCGGAAAATTTTTTCCTTAACCTAAACCCAAACCCAATTTTCGAATTGATAGCTTTCGGCTAATTTTTTCCCTTTTTCCCTTTTGTTTTAAAGCAAATTTTCCCATAATGTCTTATGAGGTAGACGACGTGATACTTATCCAATTTTATTCTGGGGTTCTCATTTAGATTTGCAGCATCTCAAAATTCATGACTTGTAATATAGTAATAGTTCATGATAGGCGTGAGCAGGATGACAGCTCCCCTAAAAGCCATAAGAGTCTTTTCCCCGTTATAAATATATGTTATGGGTAAAATTGACATATATACAGGGAACCTGTTTTTCCGGGACCCACGGGGGGGGGGCGCTGCCGGATAAAATCTTTTGCCGTTTTTTTGAGAGTTTCTCTTATGGAATCCCCCAAAAACCTTTTTTTTTTTTTTTTTTTTTTTTTTTTTTTTCCACACAAGGAACCGGCCAAGGGGACAACAAAAAAGGGAACACAAAGTCCCCTTTTGCCAGTCCCCATAAAGAAACAGTCAGAGAATAAAAAAAAAAGTGGGGGGAGCCAATTTAGTTCGGGGGGTGTCTTGTTACCTTTTTTTGAAATGATGTAAATCCAAAGGGAAAGTGGAAAAAAAGAAACAGGAAGGAAATTCCAGATTTTTTCAGTGGAAAAAAAAAAAAAAAAAAAAAAAAAAAAAAAAAAAACCCGGGGCGAAAAGTGCCGTTGTTTTGAGGGTGCCGTTGTTTTGAATGCCGGGGTTAAAAAGGTTTCTCCCCGTTTTTATATTTTTTTACTCGGGGCCATGCGCCCGTAGGCAGTGGTGCCCCGGGGTCGGGTGGTAGGCTCTGGAGGTTACTTGAGGGCTCTGTGGTTTGGGCCTCGCCCGTGGGGCGCGGCAGAATTTTTATAGTGAGCCTGTGAGTAAAGGGGCATGCCGCCCCCCTGTGTCCTCCGATCACTCGCATCGAAAGGGAGAGTTGTGGGCAGCATGTGGGTGTTCTTAGGCCACTCGCGGTGCAGAAGGTTTTTGGGTTTCTTTGGGGGTCGAACTCGGGTCACCCAAAACGCCAGTCGGAACGCTAACCCCTGCTACCTCCCCCCATAATAATATATAATTATTATATATATTATAAATTTTATATTAATATATTATATAAATATATATATATATATTATAATATATATCATTTATTTTTGTATTTAATTATTTTTTTTATTCTTCAGTATTTGTTTATTTATTTCGTTTTTGTCTGTTCATTAAAAGAAATTTTCCACCTTTTTTCTGGACTTTTTTTTCCACTTTTTTTAAAAATACAGTGATTATATTTTTACGAAAATTAATTTTTTACACAAATTTTTTAGTTTTTTTACATTTTATTCTTGTACAGCCTGTGGGTATTAGGGCACACATTGTGAATTGAATTGCTGACGCCAGTGGCCCCGACTGCCTCAACCAAAACAAGACTGTTTTACTGCAGCCGAAACTGATGATTATGGCTTGATTTTAAATAAAAGGTAATTTTTTTTCTTTGTTGTACTATATTGGTCCTTAGCCCTACGTAAGAGTTAGATCCCCTTAATCCTGAACGATTATCCATTCACCAAACTGTGTTCATTTAAAAGTGGGGGGGTGTAGCGCCCGCACTGCCCCCCCCCGATAGCCCCCGCCCAACTACGCAAACGCTGCAGTACTACACGGAAAAAATTGGCCAGCCTCCCGGACCAGAACATTATCATCAGATTGTTATTTAACTAAAAAAAGTCAAAAAAACTTAACCCAAACCTTCTTAAACCTAAATCAAATCTAAACCCAAGCCTTAACTTAAACCCAATCAAAATTAAGTAACCTAATACCTTTCTAGTAATTTTAAAAATAAAAAGGTTACATTTTTTTAAATTAAGGTTTGGTTTAGGTTTGATTAAATTTTTGGGTAGTTTGGAAATTTTAAATTTGTAGACATATATATATTTAGGTTAAAAAAAGCGAATTGATGATAATGGTTTGGTCCAGGAGGGGTGGGGAATGTTTTCCTGTGTGACGTCATCTGCCGTACGTGCGTAGTCGTGGCAGGGTAGCTATCCGGGCGGAGTAGCTAATCGGCGTGCTACATCGGCATTAGGAACGGTAAAACGATTCAACTGCTTTGTCGGCCTGCTTGTGGCACTATTCAGCTGCTATATTGGCCCACTTGTGGCACTATTCAAATGCTAAGTCGGCCTGCTTGTGGCAGTATTCAAATGCTAAGTCGGCCTGCTTGTGGCACTATTTGGATGCTAAATCGGCCTGCTTGTGGCACGATTCAGTTGCTGTATAGGCCCTCTTATGGCACTATTTGGATGCTAAATCGGCCTGCTTGTGGCACGATTCAGTTGCTGTATAGGCCCTCTTATGGCACTATTTGGATGCTAAATCGGCCTGCTTGTGGCACGATTCAGTTGCTGTATAGGCCCTCTTATGGCACTATTTGGATGCTAAATCGGCCTGCTTGTGGCACGATTCAGTTGCTGTGTAGGCCCTCTTATGGCATTATTTGGATGCTAAATCAGCCTGCTTGTGGCACGATACAGTTGCTGTGTTGGCCCGCTTATGGCACGATTTAGATGCTATGTCGGCCCGTTTGTGGCTCAGTAGTGGCAATAGTTTGGTTACGGATTGCCGACACAGATCTGACACAGAAACGTAACGTAACCGACACAGGCCCGGGGTGCAAACATGAACGCACAAGTTGTTGGTCCGCAGCCAGGCCAATAACTTCATTACGGTTTGCCGACTCAATACCAATATGTCGTTTGTGATTTACCGACACTGATTTGATGCCGGCCCGTAATGACAATGTTTGCTGGGAAATCACCCTTATCTAAGGTGACACGCAGTGCTACACTGACCTAAATAGTGACACGTGTATAGAACTGCACTTCACAACCATATAATATATATAATAATGAGCATGTCATGATAATAAGCAATACCTTTGGAAGCCAAGGCTGAATCTGGCTCGTAGTTTGTTTACCTTTCACTAGAGCTTGAGCTTGACTAGCCAGACGGTGAGAGAAAGCATCAACATTTTAGGGATAACCCATCACTTTACGGGAGACTTTTTCTTCCTTTTTATCTATTTTGGGTTGATTATAATGTCTCATGATGCTGCTGCTGCTGCCGCGGCCGCGTTGCCAGGCGTGGATGAGCGCCTTGAAAGTATTTTCATATATTTATTCATATGTATGAATAATAGCAATTCAAATGTGATTATATGTCTACATTCAACTAGAATAATGAAATTTCATAGCATACCAAGCAGTAATGAGCGAGCCTGGATACTTACTACCTCTCCTAATACCAGTCCCGAACAGTCGTGGGCGAGTGTGCCAAATCCCTGATGTAGTGCCAGTCACTGTTTACCTCCCAACATAGCTACACAGTCTGGTTGTGTTTGTGATTATTTCTCATTTATTTCACAATTTTTTTTTTCTTCATATATTTTTCAACCCTTGGGAAAATACCCTCGCTATAACGGACAATCGGCTTTAACGGACCACTCCTCCCCCCCTTTAGTACGTTATATCGAGACTTGACTGTATATATATATATATATATATATATATATATATAATATATATATATTTTATATATATATTATATATATATATATAATATATATATATATATATATATATACCGTATTTGCTGGTGCATAAGACGCAGTTTTTTCCCTTAAAAAGGAATGCAAAGTTCAGCCTGCGTCTAATGCGGCCATATTAGCGCATGAGAGGTCGGGCAGAGAATGCAGAACAGCTGGTGGTGTGTATTACTAAAGGGGTCTGGAGTGATCTGTGTTGAGCAGTAGTCCACTGATGCACAAATTTGTAACTGTGTTATCAACAGTAATTCATAATGCAGTCAAACCTCGATGTAACGGACTCCATTTGCGTGACTTTTTTTTTTTTTTTTTTTTTTCTTCTTCATATCAGACCGCTTATCGCCGCTCGAATTGTCAACTCAACATAATTGTATTATTTTCTCATTTTACTTTGGAATGCTTGGGTTTTAAGGAGTTTTGATGTATCACATATTAAGATATATAAGGAAGGAAACCTGTGTTGCTAGTGATTTAGTGGTAGAAGGTGTGTATTGTTTAAAAAGTGACTATTTGTGTTATGGCGTGGCCGCTGCTACGTCTCCCTGTCACCTCAACACCCTAAATCACCCTTATCTAAGGTGACACGCAGTGCTACACTGACCTAAAAAGTGACACGTGTATAAAACTGCACTTCACAACCATATAATATATATAATAATGAGCATTAGTCATGACCCTCCTGAGGAGAGACAAGGAGAGGTATGTCAGGAGTCTCGCTGAGGATGTCGAGGGTCATTTGAACGCTAATGACCTCCGACCCGCCTAACCCGAGCCCAGAAGAAGCCCCCGTTCTAATCTCCTTCTCGGGCGAGTGCTATTCGAACAGCAGATGGGCGCCTCGTGTCGGACATGGTTTGGGAAAGATGGCTCGTTGGGCTGAGTACTTTGGGCAGTTGTTCACGGTGGACCCTCCAACTGAGCAGCTTCACACCACTGGGTTACAGGCAGGGGAGGGCCGATCCCCCCCCTTTGGGACGAAACCGCACCCTCTTTTGACGAAGTCAGAGAGGCTGTAGCAAAGTTGAGGGGGAAAGGCAGCTGGGTTTGTAATATCAGTGCGGAGCTCCTCAAAGATGGGGGTGAGGCCATGATCCGCGGGTTGCATGCTGCCCCTGACTGCCGTGGCAATCAGGTACCATTCCTCCTGACTGGAAAAGGGGGCTGGTCCCTCCTATCTGGAAAGGGAAAGGACCGTCAGGACTGCAAACAAATTTCCGCGGTATTACACTGCTCAGCGTACCAGGGAAGGTGCTTGCCATCTATTGCTGACACAAATTCGCAGTCATCTGGTGAAGCATCAGAGACCTCAGCAGTCTGGGTTCACGCCTGGTAATCAACAACGGACCGTATCCTAGCGCTTCGTGTCCTGGTGGAACGCCGACGTGAGTTCGACAGGGGATGCTTGCAGCCTATGTTTTATCTCAGAAGGCGTTTGACTCAGTGCATCGTGAGTCACTCTGGGATCTTCTGCGACTTCGAGGGATTCCTGCAAGGGGCTATTGGTTTTGATAATGGTCTGTATTCTGGGACTGAGAGTGCTTAAAGGTGGGGGGTGTTCCGTTTCTTTCCTGTGAATACGGAGTGGGCAAGGGTGCGCCCTTCCCCCCATCATTTTCAAGCTTGTAGGGGGGGAAATGGGTTTGGACAAGGTTGTAGATCAAGTGATTGGGGGAACCCGTCGGCAACAAAAAGACACTGATCTTGTTTTCCCGATGATGCAGTAATCTATGCTGATCGCTGGAGGTCCGGGTGAGGCTCTGAGGCGCTGCCGAGGGGGCAACCCTTTGGGGGACTTGGGGGTCTCCGGCCAAGCCCAAAGGGTCCAGGTTTGGAGATTACTAGATAAAGCGTACAGTCTGTTCATCGTGGGGGCGGGGACATTGAGTCTTGGAAAAGTTTTACATACCTTGGTAGCGCGCCAAAATGACGGGGGCCCGAAAGAATCTTAGGGCGTTTGGGCATAGCCCACGGTGTTTGGACTCGCTCAGCGGGAGTATTTGGGTGTCGGTACCTTGCAAAGGACAAAATCCGATCTTTAAGTCGCTTTTGATCCCGTCTTACTCTATGGTTTGGACATGGACACTAAATAGGACTTGAAGGACAATCAAAGCCTTTTGGGAAGAAGGGCTTCGCAGAAAAAATGGGGTTCGCTGGGATGTTTCGTGTCAAACACGATTTCACCATGGGGACTGAAACGAGGCCTAACCCCGCATATCCGTCAGCGCCAATTGGGCTATATGGGCAGGGGGCACGTACCCCGAACCGTCCTTTCCCCGCGGGTTGTATCTGTAAGAGACAATCCGGGGTGGAGGAGGCCAAGGGGCCCCACAAGGCCCCCGGGGGAAGTTGATTTTCTTGTCGAGAGCTGCTTTTTATGGGAAAGCCTGCATGGGGCTCGCTCATGGGACCCCCGGGGGGGGGCGTCGTAGGGTGGGCAGGGACGGCCCCCCGGCGTACCCCCAAGGATGATTGATTGATATTTCTTTCCCTTTTATTTGATCTTTTCTAACAAAACTTAAAAAAAAATTAATATAAAAAAAAAAAATATATAAAATAATACAAATCAAAAATAAAAAAAAAAAGATAAATTTATGCTACAAATTTAAAAAAAGTAAATAATTGAAGCAACGAAAAAAAAACCTTTAAAAATTATTTAAACTTTTATAAAATTTTCACCGTTTTGAAAAATTTCGTTAGGGATAAAATAATAGATTTTTTTTTTACAGCGTGCCGAAGAAAAATGTATACCCCAAAAAAACAAAAAAAGTAGAAAAAATAGAAAAATTACAAAGACAACAACAAAAAGTAAATTGGTGTGTGTGTGTGGGGTGTGCCTCCCAGCGCCGTTAGGCAGTGACCTCCAGGGTGGGATGGTGGGCCCCTGGAGGTTAACTTGAGGGCTGTGTACCTACCATATTTTACAGCTTATAAGACTCACTTTTTCCCCAAAAAAATATCCTGAAAATGCCCCAAGCCCCTGTCCACCCAGCAGTGAATGGGTACTGGGTGTTAGCCTAGGGTTTGTGACCCGCCTCCCTGGGTGGTGGCTTTGGCCAGCACTACGTAGAGAAGAGGAGGGAGGAGAGGAGCTTGAGATTGAGCTTGCTTGAGTTGGGAGTCACCCAGCGGATGCTGTTTTGTCTGAGTGAGTGAGCTTGACCCATATCTTGTCAGCTGAGGGTTGTGTGACAGTGTTATACGGCAATAACACTGTCACAATGCCTTTCCTCTTTCTCTCCTGTCTCCCCCAGTACCTCCAGAAACCACACTACCACACACGTCATGGTTAATCACTTATAAAGGAGTATTTTGTGGTAAATAGTAAGGAACGGCGGGGGTGTAAGGTAAGGTGCTACACTTTTTGAGGTGTTACCTATCTTATGCGACACCGGCTGCTCCTGTAGAGAAAAACACAAACAAATGGAAAAAACAAAGCAAAACTACAAGCTATACTAAGCTTATTATAATACTACAGCCAAATTCCCAACATCCGACTTGTCCAAACAACCAACTTTTTTCACCACCACATTGTGTCTTGTTTTGGCCATTTATTTTACTTAGTTTTTTTTTTTTTTTTTTTTTATAGAAAAAAATTGATTTGTGGCTTTATTTATGGGAGAATTTACTTTCGCGTATACCCCTGGATCGGCCTCAAAAGCTGCATCTTTATGTTATACCATTTTGTCCTTACGTTTATGTTTACTGTGATATCCGAACATCCGACTATTCCAATTATCCGACCTATCTTCGGTCCCCCCAAGGTCGGATAATTAATACTTAGCTGTATACTAAGCAGGAAGGAAGGAAGACGTGTCCCGTACGTCTCTTATGGGAGGCGGTAGCAGAGTGGTTAGCATCAAGATATTGTCAAACTCAAGCACGAGCTTGACAGACGACCTACAAAGTGATACTAAGCAGAAAGGTTCACAAGAAAGAAGAAGAAGTCTCCGAGTGGCGTTCTCGGTGATTCGAGTTTTGATCCTTGATGAGGGCTGTAAAATCCCCTTAAAATCTTTCTCTGCACCGTTGAGTGGCCTAAGAACAAACCCCCACGCTGCCCCTTAACTCTACCTTCGATTTTGAGTGCATCGGAGGACACAGGGGCGGCATGAGCCTCTAATCACAGGCGTCATTATAGGAAATTCTGTCTGCGCCACCACGGGCAAGGGCCAACCATCACAGCCCTCAAGTTAACCTCCAGGGCTACCATCCCACTCCCGGGTCACTGCCTAACGGCGCTGTAGGGACACACGCACACACACACACACACCACACACACACACACACCAAAAAAAAAAAAAAAAAAAAAACGCAAAACTCGGGATATAATGCGCGAAAATCGGGATGATAAGAATTTAGGACTCAGCGCGAACTGAGGATCGCGAAACTCGCATAGCGTGAAACTCGGGAGGGTAGTGTAGATGATTTTTCATTCACATTCACTGCACAGTGAATATTGTATTTAGGTACATGCTCATAATCATTTTTCTTTCCCCAACAATCCTTTTTTTTTAATAACATTTGCTATATTTTTCAAAAAAAAAAAATCCTTAAAAAACCTATATATTTTTTTTTCCAAAACCTCCTTGTAAGATAGGGGGGCGTCTTATGCGGAGGTGCGTCTTATGCGCCGGCAAATACGGTAAAATATATATATATATAAATATAAAATATATATATATTATTTTATATATAAAATATATAATATATATAATACTGCATATATATATTATTATAATATATATATTAATATATATATATATATATATATATATAATATAACTGCATAATAATATATATATATATTATATAATTTTATATATATATATATATATATATATATATATATATATATATTTTATAATATAAATATATATATATATAAAATTTTATAATTTTTATATATAAATTTTATATATAATATATTATATATTAATC
>JACEEZ010003672.1:80000-95893 GCA_016584305.1 Chionoecetes opilio | reverse complement strand
GCCGGGTTTCAAGCGGGGAGTCTTTTACTTAAAAAATTTGGTTTTGGGACATGGACCAAATAGTGACTTGAAGATACGATCATGCCTTGGTAGTGTCTTGCAGAATCATGGGTATCGCTGGGAATTACGTGTCATCCGATGCACCGTGAAAACTGAATCGAGGCCTATTACCTGCATAGTCCGTCAGCGCCAACTTCGGGCTTAGGGGCATGGTGCACGCTACCCTGAAACCGATCCTTCCCATCGAGTTGTATCTGTAAAGACAATCCGGCGTGGAGGAGGCCAAGGGGGCGCCCACAAGGCTCGTGGCTGGGGCATTTGATGTTTCTTGTCGAGAGCTGCTTGGTATGGAAAGGAGCCTGCATGGGAACTCGCGCGGGGTGACCCCCGGGAGTGGCGTCGTAGGGTGGGCGGGGCGACGCGCCTCCTGGCGTATGCCCCCAATGATTGATTGTGTACTCTGCGCTAGAAAGTGTACGGTAGTCTTTTGTCTTGCCCAAATACAATAAAATGGGGTGTTTCAACATGTAGACTTGTGTAAGGAAGAGTTAATGTGGCAGAAACTTGGGGCACCCATTCATCCCAGTGTGAACTGTTTTGGTTGAGCTAATGACTTCAGGAGTTGTAAAATCTTCCTATTTTGTCTTTCTACCATGCCATTGCTGCTAGGGTGATAGCTAGTTATGTTACATTTGTTTATGTTAAAAAGTTTGAAAATTTTTCAGTGAGAATTTGATTGTTAAACTCGGTACCATTTTCCGAGAGCAATGTGGATGGTGTATTAAATTTTTAAAAAAAACTTCATCCTTAAGTGGTTTAGCAACTGTTAGAGCGTTTTGCCCTTTCGGGGGGGGGCCAAACTGAAAATCTAGAAAAATGATCAATGGCTACTAAAAGTATTGAGAACCAGATTATGTTAGTGGGAGTTTTAGCAAGCCTATGGCTATTGTCTCCCAAGGTCCTTTAGGTGTAGGGAAAGGGTATTAGGGAATTTTAGCAAATTGTATTGACCATCTGTGAAAAATTGCTTACCAAAAAATTTCTTCACTAACGTATTCATCTAGGTGTCTACAAACACCTATAATTAGTACAATCCAGTCCTTGGGGAAAAAAATTCTGGGGAGCCATTCAAAGTTCGGGTGCTCAGAGGGCCTGCGCGAAAAATGGGAAATTTTAAACTTTTCCCAAATATTGACTTTTGGGATGTCAAAACTAGGGTTTTTTGGGGGTGCTGAATTTGATTCGACCCTTAATTTTGAGAAAACCCACTCCTTGATCATGTAAAATATATTTATTAACATTTTTAAGAAAACTGTGCTCAATGGAATGTTGCTTCTTCACCTTTTATAACCTTATTCATCAAACTCCCATTTATCTTCCTCACTCCTCTTGTCATCCAGCTGGTGTATGTTCAGGCAAGAGTTACCATGACAGAGGCCGCAAGCAGAATACCTTGCCCTCCTTGCTTTTTACGCAGCACCTGAGTGAGTTGCAGTCCCCCGCACAGTTGCAGCTGGCAATTTCAGGAGGTAGTCTGGTGCAATGAGTCTTTCGAAGGGACTGGTGCATATCCTTGTTCAGTGAGTTGCCATCCGTAGTCCCGGGCATCCAACGATGGACTTTGCAGCATCAGCCAGTCCCTAGTTTTGGAGGTAAGCTCGGAGAGAGGGGCTGTGCTGCAGCTCCTGTTGTCGGGGGGAGTTTTTCGGGTTTTGTATCTCCCAGTAGCAGCTCGCTTGCTGAAGATGTCGAATCTAAAGTCTTCCAAGTCTTTGGAGGATTTCCCAGGGAAACATGACCTTGAAAAGATCACACCCTGCTTTAATGATATCATCTTTCTCAGCTCGGATGTCCATAAACACGCCCATTGCCCTCTCTGCTTCTTCAGTCTTGCAGAGCTTGCTTAGCAGAGTTGGTTTGCTAAACCCAAAAATTGCAGACACTGTATCGCAGCCAGAGAAGCTGTACAAGCAGATGAGATACCTCCGGTAGATACCTCCGGTATCTCCCTGGGAGTGCCTCCCTGATCTTTCCGACTTCGTAAGATGTTTCTTTGGCTGTCGTGAGTAAATCGGATGGTCTGCAACATGATGAATCAGCATAACCAGGACGTCTGTGTCATCAGCCCTCACCTCGACAGGGGACTCTCTTGCCTCATCTAGAGTTGCGCGGACGATGGAGGTGTCGGCATCATCGGAGCATTGCTTTACACTGATTCCATTCCTACTAAATGTCTCAGCAAGGAGCACAACGAGCTGGGCTTTGTTGTTCTTGTTATCGAGGAACTTTTCTCTTGTTATGATGATTTTGAGATTGAGACGAATCTGAATGTCGCAGCATGCATTCTTTGTTCGTATCAAGTGGTCATGGTCCTTGGTGGAGCTGCCATATCCGTCAAAGACCATCGTTATCCGAAGGCGACGGCTCCCCATGGATTTGACAAACCGGAGGTAGCTCTCGGCAACATCCTTCCAAGTAATGTTTGCCTCCCACTTGACATTGTGCAGGAGCCACCCACCATTGCAACCACAAGGCTTGTGCAGGGGGGTTGTTCGACAGGTGACACATATGCTTTCAGGGACCTTGCTAGGGCAGCCTTGTCTGGCTTTCGCAACTTTTTATTTTTGTCAAACAGAGACATCGGTGTTGGCGTCAACTCAAAGCGCAGAGCTTCTTTGGTCTTGACTTCACGCTCACTGACGACAATGAGGTGGTTGAATAGCTTCAGTGAGTCAATGACCAGCTTCTGGCCATTGACTGTGGGTCCAGATCTGAGAGTTGCGAGTGATTGACCTTGTGTTTGGTTTCCTTGCATCCACAACAGTTTTCCCATCCTCTTAGCATGTATGGCTCTGCAACTTCTTCTGCTTGATCAGCGTTGACTTTGTCTTGGGGAGTGCTGCTAAACCCAGTCGAGAATGACACGAGACTCTTCTTGTCCCGTGTGGCATCGAAAAGGTTGACTTCCTCCAACCACCCACTATGGTGTTGACAGCATCGTTATCTCTTCATTTGGGCTCTTTTAACGTCGGTGTGGAGAGGTACCCCACATTTGACCATGCTTCTTTCTAGCTCTTGGTGAACGAACGAGAAATGGTTCAGAGTATGGAACCAAGACTTATGAGAAGACTCTTCCGAAAGCGGCCTCTGTTTAGACCCCGGAGGATTTTGCCTCACGCATGAGTGTGGTTTCTATCGTGATGTGGGTCCATGTGCCTGACCATTCATGGTCTGAGAACCTGACTACAGGGTTTGCCGTACAAAGTGAGCTTGATAGAGTTTCCTGAACATGGGACTCTCCTGTCGCTGATGCATCAGCTGTACATACAGCCTTGCTCCCTCGCGTACTGATGGTGGCCCGCTGCTGCGAAGGTATTGAGCATTCAATGATGCTGTTGAGATGACCTGGGTGGTCTGGGAAAACGCTCACTTCTGATGAATATTTTTGATGAGGTCGATTCTGCCATAGTACCAGACCCAGAGTGCTGGTGGCCTTCCTCTTTCAGCTAAGGTCTTAAACCTCTCTGCCATCCTCTCTTCGAAGACAGTGACAATCCTTGGTGCATATGTTGTACCTGTCGGAGATGAAATGTATGAAAATTAATTGACATTATAAGGAAACTTAACATTCAGCACAGCAATTTTCACAGTCTGAGAAGATGAACAGATTCACAGATTAAAAGAATTTTCATTCCCTTTATTGTCTCATCTGTTGCAGTCCTGATGAAGACCTCCATTTCTTCGTACCCCTTTGCTCACTGAAGACACCTCTCAGCACGAACGGGGCAATTCCTTCAGATGCAAGAAGGTAAAACCGAATGGCCTTGGCATAAGCCCGCCTGAGAGGATGTGTTCCGCTGGGGTGCTGCCTGGAAAAACCTACTGTATCAACTCTTCAGCCCAGAGTCTGCCATGACCTCCCGATGGACCCTAGGAAGCTTTTCAGGAGGTGAAACCCACCTAGTCTTGTGATGATGGGCAATTGATACTGGAGGACTATCGGCGTGCTTTCAACCATATAGGCGGGGTCGAATGGATGATGGCAGGAGACGAACAGCGCCGTAGGCATTCCATTGCCATTCCATTCCATTCTTGCCTGAACATAAACCAGCTGGATGACAAGAGGAGTGAGGAAGATACTGAGGAGTTTGGTGAATAAAGTTGTAAAAGGTGAAGAAGCAACATTTCCATTGGCACAGTTCTCTTAAAATGTCAATAAATACATTTTACATGATCAAGGAGTGTTTTTTTCCCCTCAAAATTGATGGGTCGAATAAATTCACACCCCAAAAAATCCCTAGTTAACATCCCACAAGTCAATATTGCAAAAGTAAATTTCCGATTTTTTCGCGCAGGCCCTCTGAGCACCCGAACTTTGATTGTCTCCCCAGAATTTTCCAAAAGGATTGGGATTGCACTAATTGATGTGTGTTGTAACACCTGATGAATAAGTTAGTGAAGATATTTTTTGGTAAGCAATTTTTTCACAGATGGTCAATACAATTTGCTAAAAATCCCTAACTAAAGGTAGCATAGGGTACGGTATAAAGGATAGCATACGGTAAATTTCTCGAAATCAATTGCTCGAAAGTAAATTGCTCGAAATCAATTACTCGAAAAATAATTTCTCGAACTATCAATTGCTCGAAAGGCAGATTGCTCGAAAATAGTGGCTTAATGAAGAATATTCAAAACTGAGATTAAAAAACACAACTTTATTATTGTTAAATGAACAGATAAAATTAAGAAAAGGGGACATTTTATTATACAACGTTCTAAATATTCTTCTACATTGTTTGTTTCGTCATAGTTTAAAATAAGAACGGGTACATTTTTATTATTTTTGTTGTTCTTCATACTTAAAAAATAAAAAAATAAAAATGTATTATTGTTAATATTTACTCTATTAGTATGAAATATTGTATGCAACACTTCTTAAATATTCTTCTACATTGCTTGTTTCGTCATAGTTTGATACAATATTATTTACTTGCATTGCACAGTCACGGTACTTTTTTCTGCCCCCAGCTGTACTTACTCCTCCCACATGTTGTTCTATTTGCAATTCTTGTAACTTTGTTCTTTCTTTAGTCCATCTATAAACTTCCAAATAGACGGATGACGAGCACTTTTTTGATGTGCAAAACTGTTGTGCCACCCTTCAATTGCATTGTTTGTTTTCGCCATTTTCCCTTTTACAACTTATCGAAAAAGTTCCACATTTCATGTTTAAAAAAAAGGAGGGACGTCTACGGCTGCGTCCCATACGGCCGCCCAATCCACGTGTCTTCAAAATAAACCCTACTCCTTGAAGTTCAGCTGGAAAAATTCATTTTCAACTAGAAATTCAAATGTTCCCACAACATTGGGTTTCAGGTATAAATGCCACACAGATAAGAGACGAACTTTAAGAGCAATTCAGCCATTGGTGTCGTACATTACCTTAAGGCCACTTGCTTGAATTTTTCGCTAAGGGTTTGACTGAAATGAAAAAAAAACCCACTACATTTAGACATTGGAAATTCTTGTTCTATGGCCTTAACCATGGCAAGTTCAAAATCAATCATTATTGTCAAAGGGTGGAATATAGTGGGTTTTTTCTTAAGAACCTTCACAACCTCTTATAGGTTTCTTCGGTTTTGTTAGGTACAGTGCATATACAGGGGGTAATATTACCTGACTTCACACCAAAATATTTTATACAGTTGACCAAAAATTAAAGGCACAGTTTTAAAAGTTCCCTCAGCGTATCAGTGCTCATAACGTGCTAAGATATCGAGATTGCTTTGGGTTTTCAAAATTAATATACGACCATTTGTGACCAGAGTCATAAATAAGGAAAAAATCTCCTTTGATGGTTTTGGTAAACTCTTCTTGGATGTTAAGATCGAGGTACTATTAGGCAAAGCAGGTCCAGTATTTTTCCTTGCGCGTATATTCGTATGGTTCTTTTCATATTTGATACTGAAGGTATCTTCGCCGCTGCAGCCCACTTACTTCCTTGAAGCACATATACAATTAATGTGGTGTATCTTTACTATTTTTTGCATGTTCTATCACTTTCCCCATGGCTTTAGCCGCATCAATTTCAGCAGCGTCTCCTGCATGGTCGTGATTCCCACTTCGTTTCTGGTACTATCATTGACAGTGATAACACGTGCTGAAAATTTTTATTTTTTTGCACATTCACATTTCCAGTAATCTTATTGTTCACTGTTTTGTCCTTAATATATAGATATCCATCCAAACATAATTTCTTCTTTCCTTTTTCGCTCTCAACAAAAGTTATATCCATCTCTAGGGTTCGAGATTTCAAAAATTACTGAAATAGAAATAGAAAACAAATATAAGAAAAAAATGAGTATTTAACGATCAGGAAAATGATCCGTAGTATTGTAGGTTAATGGTTGGTTGATGGAAAAAATTTAAGTTATTTTGGTGTTATATTAATGTTAAATCCAGAAAAAGTACAGTATCAACAATAAACAATCCAGTGAACGAGTATTTACAATTAAGGGAAGACTGTAAGGCAACTCTAATGACAATGAATATAGTTGCTATGGGAAGAAAGGGAGAACCACACGTACAGAGAGTAGCCCTGCCACCGTGCGGTAAGTCAGCCCAGAGAGAAAGTTCTAGAAGCTGACTGCTAAGGTGAGTGTTGTGGCTCCTTTATTAACCTGCTACGTTGACGTGTCGTTAGACGGCGCAGGGGGCAGTGCTCACTGACGTGGTGCTTCGAGCTTCGAACTTCGAGCTACAGTATTCAACCGTTAAATAATTGATTTCGAGCAATTTACTTTCGAGCAATTGATAGTTCGAGAAATTATTTTTCGAGCAATTGATTTCGAGCAATTTACTTTCGAGCAATTGCTTTCGATAAATTTACCTAGATTCGCATAGGGGCTAGGGTACGCCGTAGGTCCAATGAAAAGTGAAATATAGATTATTTCGAATTTGGCAGGGTGTTTTCTTAGGTAAATTTGAATGTTAAGGGTGGTTTGTCCCCTTCAACTTTTTGGTTTGAGCACTTCTTGCTATGCAAAAATGGACTTTTATATTTATATGCAAAACATAGCTTAAAGTGCGATTTTGCATAGTAAGAATTGCTCAAATGCAAAAATGGAACTGGATAAAATCGTCTTAGAATTCCATTTTACATAGGAATTTGGCAAGCCAAAGTTGAGAAAAAGAATTTCTGTTATATGGCGTACCCTAACCAGGGTACCAAAATAGTTGGATTGGGTTACGATGGGAGGAAGGACAAGACCAGGGCGATGGTGCCCGACAGCTATGGGAAACTGCACCCAAGGTTGATCAGGGATGAGCATGTGTCAGTGACAGAGAAGCCATCTGGAAGGTACCTTTTTGGGACTTTGTACAGAGGACCGGTGCCATCTGAAGCCTGCGTTCAAAATGGCTCAGGCTCTCTATGATCTGCTGGTGACATACGACTCCACCGACTCACTGATCGTACTGGGAAGGTGACTCAAATAGGGCCAACACGGGGGAAGGGTGGTACTCATGCCCATTTCGAGAGGATGCTGGGGCGCAAGCTCTTCTGGAGTATATGCGTGTTTTCACACAAACGAGTTTTCCCCTGCGCCACCTTATCACCAGCATCGACGGGCCTACCTCATTTGACACTGGCTTCACGGGTCCAGTGTGCAGTCTGCTGTCCAGCGGGAACGAGATGCGTACAACGCGAGTTCAGAGGAGTGACAAGGCGGTGAAGATCTCACGGAGATCCGGAGTATATCCTGGTCAACATGTCCACTGACCAGCAGGTCTCCTACCAGCTGGTCCAGGTGTGAAGCGGGGGCGTTTCTCCGTCCGAACTGCAGGAGATCAAGTGTGGCAAGGGGTCCCACTCCAATGGCTCACCACAGCCCATTTGCTCGTGTACATGTGACCAAAGCATGGACTGACTGGCAAAAAACTGAACACCCTGGAAATCCTAGTCAGTACTGCCTGCAAGTGTACTTCAAACTCTACTACGACATCAAGGGTTTACCACAGACTAGAGGAGGCCCCAAACACATCCTCACGCAGCTCAGAGTGATGAGGTCGCAGCCCAAAAGGTCCAAACAGCTGTGACCCTTTTACGTGCGGACAGGAGCATGGTTCGCACACTCAGTATGTGTCCCTCCTCTCGCTGATGGCGAGTCAGAGTGAGGACGACCGCAGGTTCGCCGAGACACAGATTTTGAAGCTGAGGGCTGGCGAGGGGTATGGGGACCAAGTGTAAGACCTCGCATCACACCCAACTGAACTTGTCAGCCACCAGCTTGCAGACACTGATCAGCTGGCAGCCTGGCCAGGTGCACGAGCCGGCATTCACCTGTTCACTGTCCGGGGATCAGATCCAGGAGATCCTGGTCAAGCCGTACGAGGTTCCGGAGTTCTCTATCCACACTCAGAGCACCGAAAGAGTCGTGAAGCAGGTGACAGAGGCTGCGGCAGCAGTGGTGGGGCAGCAGGCCAGAGACGGGTTCATCCGGGCTCGGGCCCACCACCGGGAGACCATGCCCTGCTTCAGGTCTAAGAAGGACATGATGGACACGTTCTAGGCCAACGTAGAGGCTGTGACACTGTGATGTAGTGCCTGATGAACCAACTGATCAGAAAGAGCTTACCACGCTAGTCATTTGGAGCTCATATTGGTGCATGATGCAATAAACAGGACCAACCGGACACTGCGTACTCATCTAAGCATTATTCGATATGGGTGCAATATAAAAGTGCGATTTTGCATAGTAAGAATTGCTCAAATGCAAAAATGGAAATAAATAAAATCGTCTTAAAATTCCATTTTACATAGGAAATTGGCATGCCAAAGTTGAGAACAAGAATTGTTGTTATACGGCGTACCCTAATAGGGGCAGGTTTACCAACTGAACCCTTTGTTTCAGTGCATGACTGACATTTATCTATGTGAGCAAAAATATCACGGCGCATGAATGGCCAAAAGTATTCTAACGTGCTTGGTGCAAACATCTATCTTTCGCAGGGTGACCTGCAAGGCTAGAATCATGTAAAAGGGAAATAAATCTTGGTATAAGTGTTGAAGGTACTATCAGCTGTGTAACCTGGCGTTTAGGTTCCTGTCCTGTCGTGAGATATGTATCTCGCACCAAAAGATTGTAATGTAGCCTAAATTCAGGAAGTGGGACAGGTAATTTTGGCAATTGTGTATCATCACCTGACTCCAAGTAATAAATGATGGGAGCACAGAAGAAATCATTTTGCTGTTCCTCCTCAATGTTGGGAATAGCGATTTGGTTGTCATGTTTTGGTGGTTCAGGTGTTGCGGTTACAAGTGCAATATTCCGTGATAATGAATCAGCAACGAAATTTACTTTGCCTGGCAGATACTCAAATTTTGGGTGGAAGTCTAGTATCGTCAGGCGCCAACGTGCTAATTTGCCTGACAGTTCCTTTGAATTGAATAATTCTACTACAGGTGCATGTTCTGTTTTAACAAGAATGTTGTACCCATAAATTACACATTTGAAATGCTTTAAAGACCATACGACCGCCAGAGCTTCCTTATGGGTGGTTGAATAGTTACGCTCTGCGGGATTAAGAATTCTGCTGGCATAAGCTAATGCACGCTATTTACCTCTATCATCCATCTGCATCAGAACAGCACCAAAGCCCACATCTGATGCATCAGTGAAGAGTGTAAACTGACGTGTATAATCTGGGTAAGCAAGGGCTGGGGCATCACACAATAATGCCTTTAATTTAGAAAATGTTTGGTCTTGTGGAGCTTCCCATGAAAATTCTGCATCTTTCTTTAAGAGATGTGATAGTGGACTTGCAATTCGTGAGTAATCCATGATAAATTGTCTGTAAAAACCACTGAGGCCCAAAAAACTTCTTAGGGCTTTGACATTTTTAGGTGTTGGAAAATTTATCATTGCATCTACCTTATACGTGGTAGTAAACCATTGGCCCAAGTAAATATGACTCAAGAAAGAAATGTGTTTCTTCATGAAGGAACATTTTGTTAGTTTAACCTTCAAATTAGCATCTTTAAGTTTAGAAAGGACTCTGTCTAGTGTTCTTAGGTGAGAGTTTGTGTCTGGGGTACAAATAACTATGTCGTTCAGGAATGCAAAAACTGTATCTCCTGGTAATTCTGAGAAAACAGTGTTGATTAGATACTGAAAATCTAATGGTGCGCCTGCTATTCCAAATGGTAGCTTTTTGAAAGCGTAATTAATGGCCTGCAGGAGTACTGCACGCTGTGAGGTCCTTAGATACCTCATCTAATGGGACCTGCCAGTATCCACTGAGAAGGTCCAGTGTAGAGAACACTTTCTTATCAGGGCCTATAGACATCAGAATATCCTGCAATACTGGTAAAGGATACCTGGTAACCTGACAAACATCATTTAGGCGCCGATAGTTTACGACCGGTCGCCAATCGCCTGTTTTCTTAGGGATAAAAAATAATGGAAAATTCCATGGGCTGGTGGATGGTTCAATAACATCATCCTCTAACATTTTCTTAACCATGCCATCAAGTATAGACCTTTGTTAGTCGGGTAATCTATATGCAGGAATGTAGATAGGTTGTGTATCTGGTAGGAAAGGAATGTGATGTGTAATAAGGTTTGTCGTACCTAAAGAATCACCTTGTGTGGCAATTGTGTCATGATTTGCAGTTAGTACTTGCAATAGTGCTTGCTTTGACTCTGGAAAATCCATATCCTCTAAGGAAGGACTAAGTGCATCCTGTACACACTGTGCATGATCAGTGGCAGGGTCTCCAGTTGATAAAATGGGAACTACTGGCGAAGTCGCAATCAGACCCACTGCAGCTGGGGTGACTACGAAATCGGCTATGTACGTTCCTGTGTGCAGCTTTTGAGTGCACGGTGACTTATTATGAATGTACATTTTAGTAATGCCCTTGGTGTTAACATTGCACAAAGCTGATTCCATGAAAAGAGTCTTCACTCGTACTGATTCACTCAAACATATTGCTTCGCATTCATCATTCACACCGGCAAGTTTCAGAGATAGCAAAAGAGATTCGCGACCGTTTAGTGAAGCGTCTTCCACCAGACAGCCACGAAGCGTCTCTGAATCTTGCGAAGGACAGAGAACAGTCGGGGTAGAATAGGAATCAGGTTCAGTGTTACACGCTGAATTTATTTCAACGTGAGCTGTCACCGCTGATGGCCGCTCGGGCACGCTAGTTAATTTATTTACGTTAATTTCAGGAGCTTGCACTATTACAGAACTAAATGTAAGCACTGGGGAAGGATTTTTGACTTCGGGTATATATGTTCCATAATACCTAATCCCGTGTAAGTGTGGACAAACTTCAATGCATTCATCTCGCATTGTTGAAATACCTATCAGGAGGTCAGCAGGGAATGATAATCCTTGTGAAATATGGAAACAAATAGGCGTTGCAGGCACGAATGCCTCAAACTTTAAGTTAAGCCATACTTTACCAATGACAGGGAATTTCTTGCTATCTAAACCTGTCAGTCTGATTGACGGAGGCTCTAAGAAAAGGACAGACCTCGTTTCTTTACGTAATACATTCAGTGTTTCTATGTCCATAATATTTGCTCCTGCACCTGTGTCCATAAAAACAGTTAATTGCTTGTCCTTGTGTAAGACAGGCACAGTGAGAACTTCGTATAAAGCAGATGTACTATACCTATAAATACCTCATCTAAGTTATCATCATTTGCAGTAATGTCACTACGAAGGTACCCTGTAAATGTTTGTTCAGTAGTATGAACTGTAATGATAGGTTTAACCTTGTCTGGCATGGGTAAAGGAAAATATTGCCTTTCTATGTTAATCTCTGGTGAACCCTGTTTTTACTTTTTAATTGTGTGGGGTCACCATGAGGAACATGTGTAACGTAGGGGCGTTTTGTATGGTGCGTAAACCTTCCTTCGTCGGCAGGAGGGAATAAGTGTTGTTGCCTGTGTTGCAAATAACGGCACTGGTCAGAGTTATGACTCCAGGAATTGTGATATACACAATACTGTTTCTTGTGAATTACGTATCTGTTGTAGTCTATTGATCTACAATGTGACAGAGTATGTCCTGGAATTTTACAAAATACACAAAAATAACTAGTACGTGCGTAATTGTAGCTATCATGACGTTGATAACGTCGCTTCACCTGATAAGGTGGACTTGTGAAATGCCTATGTTGCATATAGCGGGAAGAATTTTTACTCCTACCGAGTGTTGAAGTGAAAAAGTTGTGAGAATAATGCGGTCTAGCACTTCGCCTATAATATGAGGGATAGATAGCTGTTTGTTGTGCACAATGATGTAAGTGCGCTGACGGAGTCTGTAAAGATGTACTGTACGTAGCCATTGTAAAAATAAATGCAAAACTATGTTAAAATAGCACTTTAATATTTCTAACATTGAAAATGTCCAGAAACGTGTTGTTTATGTGAAATCACTGTGTTAACACGAAATGTACCTGCTCACCTAAAACTGTAAAATATTACTTAGCTGTTAGCTACTAGCATCGGTGTATGATAAGGTGAGTGAAGGATGATCAACACACAGGTGGTTGGGTGCCAGGATGACGGATGTACACAGTGGCTGGATACACACAATCTGTTAAAGAGTTCATATTAGAAAAAAATAATAACATATGCATACACAAATAAGAAATATGAATTATATACTCAGTACTCAGTTGCGGTGTTGCGTCGCGCCAAATCCGTAGGGAGGGACGGGTAGTGTGTTAGCAAGTGGTAGTGGCAGTGGGGTGTAGGAAGGACGCTGTGGTCTGGGCGGAGTGGGGGGCTGACGTAGCACTGTGCGCTCGGAAGACAGAGGGTATTAGGGGCGGGGCTGGTGTTTCTGTCCGGGGGAGGGAGGGTGTTGTGTGGCTTTGTTGCTTGAGGGTATTAAGTTGTGGGTGGGGCTAGGTGTTGTGTTGCTTGTATTGCGTTGGTCCATAATGAGAAGATCTGTGTTGCGTATCCGGTGTAGCGGGGCGGCTGGAGATGTAGGGGTGGTGAGCTGAGATGTCGTTGTCTGGCAGCGGTGGTTGGGTGGCTGTGGAGCGCTGTTGACCTCGTGACAGCGGAATGTGCTGAGTTGATTGTAGTGCGCCTGCCTCTCTCTCTCTTGTAGTTGCTTGTAGTTGTAGTAATACTCGTAGTTATTTGCTGGCTGTTGGCTAGTGTTGCTCGTGGATTTGTAGCAATTCTTGTAGATTGTGTTGCGGCTGGCTTGTGTTGCGTAGGTTACGGCTTGATAACGATGGCTGTGGCTCGGCTGTGCTGGCTGGAGGTACGGAGGTTGCCATGTTGATGGTCGTGGTTGTCGTATTGGTACTGGCTGGCTGTGGTTGTGGGTGTACGCTGTGCGGTACGTAAGTCACCATTTATAAGTCGCGGTGTAAAAAATTTCCACCGCATAGCCACCATTTATAAGTCGGTATATTTGTAGACTTATTTGGGTTGAGTTAAATATGTACGTCCAGGTTTGTGCACATTTATTTAAAGTCCAATAATGAACATAGAATATTTACAACCAATTATGTAGTGACACCAGCCAGGGTGTCTCGGCGGAGCGCGTGTGCGAGGGGTCCAGGTATGTCAAGATCCGAGATGTTTACCCTCTCCTCTCGTTGTCTGGGCCCCTCGTCTCCTCTGGTACCCCGGGTCGTTGAACCTAACTACTGCTGATAGCTATACATTTGTCCTTTTGACCTACTTGGTTCGAGCTAAGAGAATGCAAGGTGTTCAGGGGTTTTCACGGTGAAACATAGCAGGAAAGATATACATATAATTAAATATACATCATATTATATATATATTATATGTTTAAGATGTTCCTAAAATATACTTTTTTCTTTTTGATTTTAAGTACATGCAAATATACTGTATGGAAGTTATAATGGGTGTGACACTTGTGTGATATTAATTGTAGTTCATTAGTAAAATTTTATGTAATTTTAGTATATATGTTAGAAGTAAAAACTGACTGACACGGCACCGGAGCGATAGGACAGGTTACATATATATATATATAATATTACTTATATATATATATTAAAATATATATATATAAGTATATATATATTATATATATACTATATACTTATATATATATATATATATATTTAAGTATATATATATATATATATATATATATATATATATTATATATATTATATATATATATATGTAGTATATATAGTAATATATATATGTATATATATATGTATATATATATGTATATATATTTGTATATATATATATATATAATTTTAAAATATATATATATTATATATATATATATTATTATATATATATTATATACTTATTATATATTATAATAAAATATATATATATATATATATATATATATATATATATAATATATATATATATATATATAATACAGTTGGTATTCTTAGGTAGATACATCTTGACATTTCAGGGTGACAAAGACACTCGTCATTCTTGGGGTTGTTTATGCGCGTGCAACGTTTCACCAAAAGACACTTGGCATCATCAGGCTAAAATAGTTTTTAAAAAAATATATATTATACTGCTTAAAAGCGAACATCTAAAAGAATTTTTTTTAAACAATAAAATAATTCTATATTATCTAAAAAATAAAAATACAATTTATAATTAACAGACCTTGGTGTGTATGTTGTCTGGGTTGGCAGAGGACTGAATGAACAATAGTTTACAGGTAGCATTTCGGCTCGTGTGTGGCGATCGAAACGAGAGTCGGACAATCGAAACAGTGTGATAATCATTTGAGTATATGTAATTGGTATGAAGTGACTTGGTTATTAAGATCAGGGGACAAGTGCTTGATGTGTATGGATTCTAATAATTTAGTGTCACTAGGGTAGTTTGCCTTGGATAGGATACTAAAGTCATTCATAGAAAAAGGGTGATCTAAATCATGTGAGTGTGAGCGGATTGCAGATTGCGAAGGTGAAGAGATGGGTCGACCAGTACGTGCAGAAACACCTTTATGCTCAGAAAGCCTAAGGGTTAAATTCCTTGTTGTCTCGCCGATGTATCTAGCGTTACAATTAGAACATTTGAATTCGAAAATTATGTTAGAGATAAGAGCTTTAGGTATAGAGTCTTTATATTTGAAATGTGTTCTAAAGGTAAATGGATTAGTAAAAATAAATTTAAATTTTGAGTTAGGAAGGTGTAACTTAAGTAGATCCTTGAGTTTTTTGCGAATGGTGTAACTGAGATGGCCGTAAAATGGAAGTTTAATATAATGTGTGTCTAATGTAGGTTCGGGTTGGTTCGACTTGGGGTTGAACTTTTCATTTAGGAATTTGGAGATAGTTGTTTCGATCAATTTGAGGGGGTAGCCATTATTTTGGAAAAAATTAGTAAGGAATTTGATTTCATTATCGAAGGCAAACCAATTGGAAGATAAATTATAGCATCTGTGTAGTAAGGTCTTAATAGTATTGATTTTAAAAAGGTTAGGGATGAATGAAACATATTGAGTTCCTAAGCCAGTGAAAATAGGTTTTCTATAGACTGAGGTGGTAAGATAAGTATTTTTACGGGTAACTAGAATATCAAAAAATGGTAGTGATAATTGGTTTTCAACTTCATATGTGAACTTAATGTTTGGGTGCTTAGAATTAACGTAGTTCAGAAATAAGGGAATATGCTCGGTATTTTTAAAGAGTAAAAAAGTGTCGTCTACATATCGTTTATAATAAAAAGGTTTAAAAAGCTTAGGACAGTCAGACAGCCACATTTGTTCATGGTGTTTATATATATATATATATATATATATATATTATATATATAATATATATATATATATATATTATATATATATATATATATACATATATATATACATATATATATATTATATATATATAT
>JACEEZ010003672.1:0-75000 GCA_016584305.1 Chionoecetes opilio | reverse complement strand
AGGAGGGAAAGATCAATCAATCAATCATTGGGGCATACGCCGGAGGGAGCGTGGCCTCGCCCACCCTACGACGCCACTCCCAGGGGTCACCACGCGCGAGACCCCATGCAGGTTCCATTCCCATACCAAGCAACTCTCGACAGGAACATCAACTTGCCCCAACTTTGGTGCAGTTGCTGATTTGACACGTAATCATCCCTGCGATACACCATGATTCTACGAAGACACTATTACCAAAATCATCAAATCGCATCTGTAAGTCGCTATTTAGTGTCCATGCCTCACATCCATTGAGTAAGACAGGGATGACAACGACTTAAAGATCCGGATCCTTGTCCTTCTGCACAGGTACCGACAACGCCAAATATTCGTTCTGAGCGAGTCCATAATACCTTGGGCTATGTCAATCCGCAGTAAGAATTTTTGACCTGACCCGCCCGCCATCATTATGGACTGCGCTACCAAGGTATGTAAAACTTTCCAAGATCTCAATGCCCTCGCCGCACGCATGAACAGACTGTACTGTTTCATCTATTAACCCTCCAAACACCTGGACCTTGGTCTTGAGCCAGGAGTCCTGTAGTCATAAATTCTTTGCCTCCTCAATGTCCTCATGGGAAAGATGAAGAAGTAAAATTATTAGAGATATTTTTTGCTAGATGCCAGAAGTCACTAGATGATTTCGATTCAAAAAGATTTTACATTTATATTTGATGAAGGAGTATTTGGTTAGTTGAAGAAAAGATTTGGCATGATTACGTGCAGAAATATAGAGGGCATGAGTTTCAGGATATGGATGGTTACGATATCGTCTGTGAGCCGCCTCTCTATCTTGGACAGCATGAGAACAAACAGAGTTAACAAATGTTGACGAGCTTTAGGATAAGAGAAAGTATGTAGAATGAATGCCTACATGCCAGAGACAATGATCTCAGTTATGCGTTCTGCACAAAGAGATGGGTCTCTGATACGGAAGCAATAATAATTCCATGGAAAATCAGAGTAGCACTGCCTTAGGTCCTCCCACTTAGCTTAGTTAAAAAGCCACAAGCACCTCCGCTTAGGTGGGTCCCGAGGCTGCACCGGAGCGATAGGACAGGTTACATAAATAAGAACGTGATCGGAGCAGCCCAACGAAGAAAAAAGTTTGACAGAGTAAGCAGGAGGGTTAGTATCGGTCAAGAATGTTGGCGTGTCTCCAAGGCGTTTAGGAATACGGGTAGGGTTCTGCACAAACTTCTCTAGGTCCTGGAGGATAGCAAAGTTGTAGGCTTGTTCACAAGGTTGGTCAGTGAAAGAAGATGAAAGCCAATACTGCTGGTGAACATTGAAATCCCCAAGGAATGGAAGCTTAAGGCTCTAGGATTTTCCGCTGAGAGAGCGACCAGTTACTGTCCTCTTTGATTCACGTGACGGACGTATGGTGTCTGAGGTCATAGCCGTAGCCATATATTTGACTCTATGGGTTCGATGCTCTTTCCGGATTGACGAATATTGCGATCACGTTTTCCAGAGCGTGATTAATACCCCCGCCACACACACACACATTTATTGCCAAGTAAAAATACTTCTACCCCGAACTAAGTAACTCACAAGTTTTATTTAACACCCTTCGACGCGATATAGTGGTACCTGCTGATCCAGTATAACAAGTGTTCATTCCTTTTATCAAGGTGGTGGTGTGTCTTGGTGTGGTGGGGGTTGTGGTGGTGGCGACGGGATGGGCGCTGTCCGGTTCAGGGTGGAGGGATCGCAAAAACCTGTTTGTAAGCTCCGCCCTTAGCAGCTGCGTTTCACACATTACCATACAGCCAAGAGGAGTAAGATTGCACTATAGACATCAAAGATTTTCATTTCAAAGATTTTCTTTTTTCATTCACCATCTCTGAATAACGCGCAAAACGTGCCATCACACAAACGGGAGGGGAAAAAACTCTGAAGTATTTTGTAAAAGAGAGTCGTTCATCACAATGTTTTTTCAAGTGGGATGGAAACTTGAGGGAAGCCCTCTTGGAAGTACCTGTCACTATTAGGCAGGTAATCAAGGGCGAGGTATATGGTCCGGACCAGGTAACGCGGGAGGCCTAGATTACAGTGTTTGTGGTAAATACTCGTACCCTTTTCACTAACTTGATTTACTGCAGTAAACATACATAATATCTTCAACACTCCGTATGTCGCCCTCAGTCAGCACTGCCTTCATCTAGGACTGGTGTGCGTGCTTCATTATTCTTTCATTGTCATTTCCATTTTAGAAACAGACACAACTATTTCGACAAACATACATAATTATGATTAGAAAGACCAGACACCCTATGTGCTATACACGTACATGACAACTCTCAAGAAGTACCAACAACAACGTTCAGATAACCAGCATGTTATCGTGATGGAGTAAGCGCGTCACGGAAGCGAGAAGAAGGCTGCACGAAGAAGTGAAACGTCAAACAATAAATTCGTAGTCTTGTTTTTGCATGAAAGCGCAGGACAGTTGACAGTGGGTGAGTTTTCTATTGATAATTATTATTAATCTTTCTTTGGAAGTTAATCTATTATTTCTTTTATATTCTTTTACTAAATTGATTTATCTAAATTTAGCTAAAGTAATTGCGTAGTAACTTTTGCTGTACCTTGATTGCTAAAGTGTCCTCCTTGACCGTTTTCCTCCTCGTCCTCCTCGTCTTCCTCGTCCTCCTCCTCCTCCTTCACATCCTGACAAGAACTTTATCACCACGCCTTTTCGGCCTTTCCTGATTGCTCTGGACATTTGTTAGTCTATTCCATTATTTTCAACGTGTTCGTTATATATATTCTAAAGTTGTTTTCATCAAAAAAATGTTAAAACAGCAGTACAAGTTTTAATTTTTAATTCATTTGTACATAATTTCAGTGGAATTTCTGTGTCAATTTGCATTTACTATTTAGTGTTGCTTGTTCATTAGGCTTTGAAATATATTAATGATGATGTGTGTTTGTATTTCTTGTATAATTAATTGACAGGCAGCAAAATGGGAATCTTTATTTATTTACGTGTTTTTTATATTCATTTAAATATTCATTTAGTTATGCATTCCCTCATATTTAATTATTTTCTTGCATATTAACTTTTTTTACTTATTTATTCGCCTGTGTTAATCACACATGGTCTTGTCCACGTGAGCTGGCTCGCGATCGCCAGTTTTACCCTCCCGAAGCGAGCTTGGAGCTCATTATTACTATCTTTAGGTAATGGTGGGACCTCACAAACCACACAACCCCCATCCCCTTGCTCAAGGGGACAGTAACCGCCCGAATTCGTCAGTGAAAAATCCCCGGGAGTAGTGAGGATTCGAACCGGCTACCACAGAATAGGAGACCAGCACGCTATCAACATGAACATCCAGCGGTGTAAATTATTAGTGATTAGTTTATGTTGCACGTGATTCATTGATTTTTGTTCTCTCTCTCTCTCTCTCTCTCTCTCTCTCTCTCTCTCTCTCTCTCTCTCTCTCTCTCTCTCTCTCTCTCTCTCTCTCTCTCTCTCTCTCTCTTTTCTAAGGTAGTTTTACCAGAACCCCGAGGGAGCAAAGGTTTTGTAATAAATGCAATAATAAGACTTTTATTTATTTTTTATAGAAGTTTATTGTCATCGGAAAAAAGATATGCGTTTATATGTACATATATAAGTATTTTAACATGGCTGGTTCCGTTAATGGTAGCATTTTGACAGGCCCCTCTAGGTATAAATAAATTATTTATTATTTGTCATTAGCCTTAACATTGGTGAAGTCGTTGTAAGAAAGTACAAAATGTGATATTAACTTCGTATACAGGATATAAATAAATTACGCAAATACAGTCGCAAATAACATACACGCTTTAGAGCAATGAACACTCATACTTACATATTCACGCAGAAACACTAACTCATACCCTCATACCTTCACATAATACTGTTACAAACCCGCTCCCCCAGCCGCCCAACTAACCTGCCGACCTTACTGGGCTGGCCTCAGACGCATGGGGAGGAGGGGCTGAGTCCGGTTATGTGTTTAGTCGGGACCGAAAACAATGAATACCCTTAGGCCTTGAGCACGGGCTCCCCACACTGGCACATCACCACCACGGCACACACACACACAGGCACATGCGGAATAACACAATCACATCCTTTTCCAGACTATATTGTACTACACAGAGACAGCCTCACGCCCACCGCGAGACTTACCAGCTCCTCCTCATAGGCCCAGTCACTTCTCGACCGTCGCACCACAAATGTTCCTCCACTATCCCTGCAGTCACTGTTATGCGTCTAATACAATACCAAGTCACCACATCCTGTCGATGCCGGGAGACGGCACCTTCCCACGGCCACGTTCACGCCCGTCGCACACCACAGGGACACAGTCAGCTGCTACCTTTCACCAAGGCGCCTTTAGCCACAGGGGACAATACCTCTACCCTTGGCTTAACTGTGAACCACCGTAGCCCTACCCTGTTCCCTGGCGAGCGGCGTCTGCACCGTGCACCGGCCTCGTCTCCTTGGCTCCTCGTGTAGTACAGGAGCATTAGCTAAAAGGTGGAATAAATAGTAGAAAGCTGATTTTTTCAGAAGAGCTCCAAATATTGTATATATCGCCCTTAGCAAAGTTCTGCAAATTCAACCTCGTGACATTTTCATAATTCAAAAGGCCGCCATCACAATTAACGATAAAATGAAAAGTACTATGATCATCCATCCGAGTTCGTAGTATAAGATTTTTGTGTGTACATCTATGTTTTAGAGTGTGCTGAATACATTGAGCCATAACAATATGTTGAGTTGACATAATTAGCATAAATCATAGGTTGAAGAAAAATATTTATTTTAATTTTTTTAATTTATAATACCACAACTATGTTTATGTACGTTACATTTATAATAGCCAAACTATGTTATATTGTACAAACACCAATTAGAAACCACAAATAACCCAACCATATGATGAAGGAATGTCTAATCAGTGGTATCCCCTTCGCCTTGCACATCAAGAACATGCGAATTTTTACAATTGTACCCACTGCAACCAGTGCACATTATGGTACACTCCATCCGTGCCTTGTAACAACGACATGCTTTCCACCCCTACCTTGCACCGCAAGATACCATTTTCAGTACCTTCTCGGAGCAACAGGCCTATCGGTATAGATTGGAACAAGTATCCCCTCTCTGTACTCCCACCCCCACTCATTTGGTGGTAGCTCATTTCCCTGCCATTGCTGAAGAGCATGGTATGTTCTATAGCTATGGAACTTGGCAGCTGCTGAAGTTGGAGGGATTGATTCCAACTTGAAACCAGATGAGGATAAGGACGCTGTACGTGTAGATCGGAAGTACATAACATAGCGATGCTTGTCCAGTGAATTTGACCGGACAGCTCCATACAGCTTTAGTAGAAACAACTCTCCTATGCGTGCTATCTCATCCTGACTGCTGTCAGACTGAGAGAAAACACTCAAACAGTCCCAATTGTCATCACTATCGAACAGCTGAAGGGCCCTTTTTTTCCCTTGATTGTATATGGAAGACAAAGTATCACATCCAGTGATTGCATGTACAAACATCAGGTGTTGTTTGATGCTAGAACAAGCTTCCTGGATTTCACGTATACAGTACACATGCAAAGGGTTCCGTCCACAGAGCATATGAAGATTCATGTTTGGGGTGGCTTGTGCGACCATCATCACCAGCAAGTCAGTATCAGTTTCCACGACAACGACAGGCGAATTTTGAGTTGGGGCACCATCTATGGCAGTTGATGTAATCATGGCACTTGATGCAATCAGCCGGTCAGCATCTGCAACACTCTGTTTGACAATTATACCCACAGCCTCATATTTCTCCTTTAATTTTTGGATTAATCGATCCTTATTCCTGCCATTACCCAAGAATGCCTTTTCTGATGTTGTGGTTTTCATTTCCAACTCAAAGACAATGTCAGGAGAAGTGTTCTGTTTGGCTCTTCGCTGCTGTTCCGCAGTTTTAGTTGAGGAAGCACTGCCATATCCGTCAAACACTACTATACTACCTGGCCCATAGTGAACAAGAACATGGGATACATACTGGTCACACACCTGGTTGTATGTGGGATCAGCAGGCCATGGCAAGCTTTGAAGAAGATGTCCTCCATCAAGGACGAAACGTGCATTATCTAGAAGTTCTAGATGGACATTCACTTTCGACTTGAGAACACTAGCAAGGACACTCTTAGTGTTCTTCCTCATGATACCTTTATCGAATAGGGAGGGTGGCTGTTTGGCAAACTCGTGAAGCAGATATTCCTCCATCTCAGAACTCTCCCGGATCACACATGTGACCCTCATGAACAATACTGTTCTATTCACCTCCACCTCAACACCTCGCACAGTGACCTGATTTTTGTCACCACTGATGCTGGTCACACGGTCTTTTCGTTTTAATTTTACGTCAGCATAGGTTTCGCCAGTCATTACAGAAGCAGCCTTCACACCAATATCAAATGCTTGATCTGCATTTACACACTTGCCAGCAACAACACCGCTTGCTACACAGACCAGAGCATCATGGTCTCCATATGAAAATGGAGTGTACTTTGAGCCAGTTGAGGAAGGTCTCATAGTCTTTAGCATCTCTGGCTGTACTGCTAGAACGCAGATCTACGTGCTGGTCAGATGTGTGACTGTGGACTGCAGTGAAACATTCCAGGGTATCGCATATTGGGATGCATCTGGGCATAGCATGCACCCATTTATTGAGTGTGCTGTCTGTAATTCCTCGACCACGAGCCATACCTCCGGAAGTCTTCAGCAGCCGCATCAATTCTTGTTCAATAGTCTGGTCGCTGAAGTTTCCACTCCAGAATTTGTCTGTTCTTCGGATGGTGAAATACCCATGCTCGGTGAAGTCGCAGTACTGGTCTGGAGACATGATATCACTTAGACCTTTCATCTGGTCAAGGTAGAGGCGGGCAGACTTTGCATATGCAAGGTGGCCAGCAGCATGGAACATGGGGATCATTTCACTGACGGTATGGAGATGTAAATCCCAATCTCCTGTGCGTTCTGCTCGGATGAAACATCTAATAAGGGACACTTGCTTCAAATATTCAACCCAAAGCTTTCCAGTTCGACTTTGGGCGGCAGACTCTTTCATCAGATCATCCATGATCTGTGTGAGCTGTTGGACACATATATAATTTTCCACAGAAGCAGTGGCGCATTCTCCACTCAGCAGATCTGTGTGTACAGCCTGGATATGAGTGAGATTAACATTACTGAGACATCCAGGTGTCTCCAGTAAGTTGGACATGATGGCTACCGACGACAGAAGATGAGCGCGAAGTGCGCGAGCATATGCATGCCCGGTCATCATATGGATTACAGTATTTGGAGCATAAACAGTCTTCCATAAATCTTCCAAACCACTACCACCCATCACATATCCAACTGATTCCATGTATGACATGAGTAGGTGAAAACCTCCAAGTCTAATGACAATGTTGTTTAGCTGTGCATGGGATGATTTAACAATTTCAGTTCCTTTTATATAGAGGGGTTGATCGAACGTAACAGGACAAACACCAAACCCATGCTCTTCAGCTAATTTCTGTGCAAAACACAAAGCAGAGTATATGGTGTCAGGCTGAGAGGGGTCCTGGTTAACGAATGGCAGGATCTGAATCTTACTTCTCTCATGATTATCTCCCCTCACAGCACATTGCATAAAACCGCTCCATGATGGACAGTCTGACACCTAGATACCTAGAGAGAAACTTGCTATCCAGACACTATCCAAGCATTTGGACAATTTCAATAGGGGTGGGGGATCCTTTGGAGGTTCAAGGGGCCCGACAATGATCGACTTGAATCCAAGTGTGCTAGGTTTCTTGTACACTTTGATTAGGACTTTGCCAAATTGACCTGTTTGTGAAACACAGTCTCTCTTAGTAGAACGGGGAATAACAGACTGGACTGTCTGCTCACCTAGAGGGGTAACACATGCAATACCACCCATAACATGCCAGGTACCAAGACCTGTAAGGGTTCTAACATTGATGTCAGCATTATCAATATTAAAATTAACAAAATCACCTTCGAAATCATACAATTGTTCTCTGTAGCAGTGCATCATATAGACGTTGAACCTCCCTATAATCATCGCAAATGACATACTACTCAATATATCTACTAGTTCTCGAGACTCATACTTGCGATTGATATAAACAGATATTGCTAGCAATATTGGAGACACAAATGATCGAGGTCGACACGCAGACATTATGCCGTGTGCAAGTGCTGTACGGCGGCGTTCACAGCCGACACTCTTGTCAGATTTTGATTTGATTATACCACTCAGTAGTCGTTTCAAAGAGTCAGGCACCATTTTATCACTGTCTTGCAATTGTGTCATTGTCGGGTATTCAGAGTTAACATATGCTACAGACTTTACATCATCTTGTATGATTGCAGCTGCCATATCTATGATTGAATCTTTGTCATGTTACTGGACTCAAAATTATTTCTAAGGATGTGGTTACTTTCATCTAAGAAAGTATATATGGTCTGTTTCCAATATCACAAGTCCGAACAATGTCCTGCCCGAAACATTCCTCCAATTTCTGTCCTAGCCTTTTGGGGTTGTAGCCCTCTTCTCCATCTAAATAGTCGTCCATCAAGTCATAAGTTCTGCAAGTGAATATTGACATTCATCATTGTCGCGTATAAATTGGCAACAACTTCTGGAATGCCGCGTGTTTTGTGGCATTGACAGGTCGGCCCCGTTGATATCCATCACGGGTATTCTCGCTTGGAAATTGTTTGCCAGCATAGAAGAGAACCTGACAGTCATGGTGGTACTTGACTTCCAGCACCAATAAAATCTAACTCATTGGATACGCGAAGTCTAACAGCATCTCCCCACTCATCATGGCGATCGCCAGCTTTCTCAATTACGCTTTGAAGGGTGGCTTTTGTCATAGCATCATGTGCCCGTACCCGACGGTTGCGGGGTATCTTTGTTTCTACATTGTAGTCTATTACAGTCTTTGCACAATAGAGACAATCTTCTTTTATATTGAAAACTCGAGTTCTTGAACGTAATTTTGAAGATGATGTGCCCCAATCAGAGTCCAATGGCTCTTCTTCCCTTTTCCTTTTGTAAGAAGTAATACTGCATGGTCGAATGTATTCGCGACGACATTTACCATGGACTGGGACTGGCAATTGTGACCTCTTCCTCTCAAATACAGACTGCAAACCATCTTCTCTTTCAATGCTGGCTCGTAGGAGTCCCTCAAGGCCCTTATCATGGACCTCTGCACGATCTGATGTGATCTGCTTACCGCATGTGGGAAACTGCAAAACTCGGCCATCATGACAGCACCTGAAAAACGAGAAAATTATTATTAAATTATTATTATTATTATAATAAACTATTAATTATAATTTATGCTAATTATCACTCACTATTATTATAATATACTAGTAATTACACTTTATGCTAATTATTTTAACTCAAAATGAACATGGCATGGGTCCACTGTAATAAGTTGCCAGTTATGCCGATTTTGGTATTTTTAACATTTATCGCAAATGTTTATAGCGCCATCTTCAATTCTGAAAATGCCACCAGGTTGAATTTGTAGAACTTTGCACAGTGGACATGCTTATGGTTTTCTGGAGCTCCCCTGAAAAAATCAGCTTTCTACTATTTTTTTCTAGCTTTCGGTTAAATTTTTACTAATGCTCCTGTACTAGTAGTCTGGTCTCGGCCTGAGCCCCACAACAAACACACGGCTTCTCCCTCGAACTTGAACCCGAGTTGTCTCAGGAGCACGTTCGTAACAATACATATGAATTATGTACATGATTACATAAACATCTATATACATATATCCCACTAAAATTTTTGCGGGGGCTGACAATTTAGGGTTTATGGGGGGGGGCGTGCACCACAAGCAATTTCTGGCATTGGTCATTCTCCACTATGGGAGGTTGATGAACATTTTACAAGTACCATCCTTTTACTCGATCCACTGAACTAGACCAATTTCCCCCCCTCCCACATAATGCGTCTGCGACCACTCCATCACTAAAAACTTCTAGCGTTACCGACGCACGAATGCACACATGGTGGGTAATATATGGAGCACAAATCCAGGTTTTTACCTCATGCATTGATCTAGACATATTTTTGGGTATCAGAATATTGCCCCTTCAGGTAAATACCCACTAGCGGCAGACCGAAAGAAACCCATTTTCTTCTAACTGGAACTACCCGCGACACAATGGTACACATGAACATTTTTAACCTTCCCAGCTAGGTCTATACCCTGGACTCCCGCTCTCATTCTGGAGGGCTATGATAGTTGGCCCTCGCCTATGGTAGCGCAGGTCGGATTTTTATTGTGACACCTGTGATGGTTTTCTGTGATGGTTTAACCTTAAGGCTCATTTTGCCACCTGATGCCCTCCGCCGCACTTGTAGTAGCAGTCAAAGGTGAGGTTGATGCAGTATGTGGGTATCTTCTGCCAATCGACGATGGAAAAAACAGTTGCTCTGGCTGGCCATGAAGTCAGGACCTAATACTTACAAAATGAATTCGGAACCTAATGCTTACACTTACCAGGCTCTTATCACCTATATATGTTATATATGGTCGAAAGAGCTACCCCAGCAGCATATTCCCGTTTTCAGGAATAAAATGTAGTATGTGGGAAGTCTTTAGCCAATCACCGTTGTCCAAGCTCGTGAAGTTACATGGGGGTGGAGCTTAAGTGATCGCTGGGTTATAACCTATGTATTTTTAACATAATTTATAGAGTCTAGGCCATGTTAGGTTGGGTTATGTTATGTTAGTTTAGGTTAGGTTAGTTAGGTTAAATTAAACAGTTTAATAGGTCTATTCTTAATAAAACATACAGATTATAGCCCAATGATTACGTAAGCTCCACCCTCAATGTAACGTAACGAGCTTGTACATCGGTGATTGGCTCGACATCCCCAACACACACTATTCCAGAAAACGGTAATATGCACCCCGGCAGGATTTGAACGCGGGACATCGACCTTACCACTCCATGATGCTAACCACTTGGCCACCGCCTCCCTCAAATGCCTTCTAATGCCTTATCTTTGTGTTCATAAAACCTTCTGGTACCTAAACTTATCTTTCACAGAAGTTTCTTCGGACACCACTACTTCTTCACATAAAATTACTATATGTCTGTAGTATGTCCTGAAGTTTCAGGTCACTTCGCAGTTCTTAAGGTATGTTATCTGCGCTCTGATAAATTGCGAACTTTCCCTGAAAAACCTCATGAAGTGGGTGCTTGTATGTTCTGTTCTGTATTATTCTGCTGGTATATGTTCTGTTGGTATATTTCCTATTGACACTTTACATAATGCAATTTTCTCAAATATCAAATATGTAACTAACACTCTGTCCGAGTTCACCTTTTTTAGCTTGTCTACTGTACAGGACTCTCTACCTTTGTATCTCAATCCTCTGTGCATTTTCTTTTTAGCATTGCTTCCATCCTTCTAATCATTAAGATGGTGATTCCTCTTTGCTGTGCTGTTAGTAAAGCAATGTCTTTGTGTAAAGTCCTTGGGCAAATCTTAACCGAAATGCAGCTGCTCACTAGTACACATGATTGTAACATGGGTAGGTATATGCCTCTAGGCCGGAGCGAGTTCGCACCTGGGTTGGTAACCGAGCGATGTTAGCACACATGATAGGTAGGATTTTCTTGTAATTATTACGTATTTATCTAATGCAATGTCATACCTAGTATGGTGCAATAGCTATGGGAGGTGACAATAAGTTTACAACACTGTGATTGCCACTTATCGCAGTTGATAAACATCTTGGAAGGTGAAAACAACTGTGTCTATGCTGTGTCATCACCACCCGCCTGTTTACCACTCATTAAGAGGAGCGACAACATAGCTGATTGCCACTTATGACAGTTGATAAGCATTACACATTCAAGCATGTGTAAGCACCTGTCAACATAAGGAAAATGTGCTGGTGTAAAAGCACATATGTAATAAACATGTAAAAGCCTATTATAAGGGAAACATTTAAAAGCTTATGTGGCACCTTTTGGAGTGGGCCAAGAGAGATTCCGCTCTTGTGTGTATTGTGCCATGGCAGTGACCGGTCAGACACGCTTGTCCCTTCTAGGATTAAAGCAGGTTATGTTACCTCTGCGTATCCTTTCACCTGCTTGAAGGAGACATTGGACGTCCAGGAAGGACCTAGCACACCTGGTGGCAGCCAAGGAAGGTACCCAGCTCTCCTACAACCCTCCTACAGGAGAGAGATTACAAGACAAAGCCGGCAAGGCGAAGCTGTTTCCCGACCGCCGCTGCTTGACCGCCCCGCCGCTTCCTGCTACCCCGCCACCTTCCCTCACTTTTTAAGGCTTTCTTATGTGTGAAGTGTTTGGTGTGGCCCTGTGGAAGTGTGAGGCGCTTCAAGAGCTGTCTTCTGCCTTATGTAAGCAGTGAAAAGACTGTGTACGCCGCCAACGGGAGTGACACAAACATGGCCGGGTCCTGCTGATGTTTTGTGCACCGTCGCTTCGTGACCTCTTCAAGTCTACAGTGGCTTCTACGCTACTCAGCGGACCTCCACGTTGCACCAGCAGGGGTGCAAGTACTCTACCGTCATCCTACAGGACGTCTAGTGGGCTAGCCGACTGACGTTGCAGGAGTCTCGTGTTATGGTCTCCCTCATCTCTACGATTCCCTAAGTGTCCTTCACTGCAGGATAAGTACCTTCTCTACTGTGAGTACTGTAGTCCGTCTTTAAGCAGTAGGAAGTGTTTGCAGGGGCCAACGAATTTTTTTATATGTGATATTCTGGGAAGAGAGAGAGTTTTCGCGCCTTGAGGTGGTGACGTCAGAGAGGTAGAGGCGTGTGATTCGTCAGTTACGTGACGTCACAGATTTTGTGAGCCACGGGTTGGCCGGGATGACGTCACAGTATCGCCGAGCTGTCATTGGCTCCGGCACGGGCATCTTCGCGCGTTTTCTGAGCGTCGCTCTCAGTTTGGTTGATAGCTGCACACAGCTGTGAGTCTTGACAGTGGCAAAATATTACACGTTGTGTCACAATATTTTTGTCAGTGATACACAGACAACACAAACATATTTTTAGTAGGTAAAGTCATTGCTTTAGTAAGTGAGTTTTTTTTCTGTGCGTAATGTAAAGTGTTGTAGTATTTCTTTCTATATATAAGTTTTTGGTTGTGTTTGCCTTTGAACATCCAGACGTCACGTTTTCCTTCGCACGTTTTCTGTGATAAAATATAGGGGATACACCTATATTTACCCTTCAAGTGTTTCTACTTTTACAAAAATGTCAACATATACCATATTTTTTTGTTAATGCACAAGTTCTCTATAATTATTTTGTATACAATATGTGTATGCTCATATATGATTGCATTTCAGCCTGTGTTGGCTGTTAATTGGGTTGAGTTCACTTGTGTTAAGCTGGACATTGGAAGCGCTTGTGTGTGTGTGGGTCAGGCCTCAAAGTTATGCGGGGTTCAGACTACACGTATTTACTACGTGCGTCTTGTCAACGTGACGTCATCGTGACGTCACTTCCTGCTTGTGTGACCTTGAAAGACGTGCGTTTCGAGGCTCTAAGATTTGGAGCCGCCAATTCTTTTGGCGGGCTGCGTGAGCGGTGGTGCCACAATTTATAGAACATTATACGTAACTAAGTTTTGCAATATCAAAATAATGCTGTTTCCAAGCTCTGATTTAAAATATATTTATTATCAGTGATTCTGGAAGACGATATTAGTAATGGAAGACATACATGATGTGAAAATATTGTGTCCCGCTGCTTGAAGGCGGAACAGCGGCAACGCTGCTTGAATGTAAGCTCCACCAACACCACTACCTCTGGTGTATTTTCCTGCGTTATTTCTCGTGTTCTCTAGTTCTAACCCTCTCACGTGCCCCTCTAGTAGCTACTGTAGTGGTCAAAATGATCATCTACACCGTTGTCACCATTATGTAGTGCCCACCTTGGGAGTGTACTCTACAGTCCTGGTTACTCCGCTGCCACCATCCACATTAAGTGGGAAAAATATATGAATGAACAAAAATAAAAGATTTAAGAAAATATGTAAGTACTGGTTGGAAACTGAATGACAACGCGTTAATATATTTCTAATTATAATATATTTAACTCTTTACTGTCTCACTTGGTAATTATTATACATTCACAAGTTATCTTAATATTAAGTCTTCCTTCCCTCCTAGCGATACGCACGCGAAATGCTCAAGTTGTTATCCTAATATAGTTTACTATCTTTGGTAACTTCGGTTGCACTGTCACCACATTAACGATACGCACATATAATGCTCAAGTCGTCATCCTAATCTAGTTTACTATCTCTGGTAACTTCAGTCGCACTGTTACCACTTTAACGATACGCATGCGTAATGCTCAAGTCGTTATCCTAATATAATGTATACGTAGTCTATCCCACTTCCAACGTTTCCCTCTCACTTATTTTTATATTTCCTTCTTTCTCCTTGTCCTCACACGGCTGGCTGTGACATGTTGTAGTTGCCCCCTCTGCTAATTTGTGAGCGCTTGGCCCCCTGGTCCGCCAACAGCATCCTACCTTGGGACCCTAAGTAATACACTTTATTAGTCCTGGTCAACAAAAGGAATCACCAGGAAGTCATGTCTACATCTCTAGTTAACAAACATTTCATAACATACCTTTACCAAGGGCGAGAATATCACCTCCCACAGGCGACTTAACTCAATGAACGTCGAGCTGCTTCTAAAATTATCCTAACCTAGAATCCCCGTTCTCACCTCGTTTCGCTACGTGTCTAATTACTACTGGCTTAAAATATAAGCCTAACAGTGATTCAGGAATGAGGCGTGGAGGAAAATTCCTCGTTAGCTTATTGATACTTATGTGTTATTTCATCTCTTCCCCTATTAATGTAATTTATCGCGCTACATAGCTTCTTCCCCCCCCCAAAAAAAATTCCTTATGCCTCAGTCCTTCATCAAGCCTCCTACCGGATATCTAACTAAAAATAAAAATAAAATTATCATATACATCACACATAATTTCATATAAATTTTCTTAGGATCTTCTATCACTTACAAACAAATATTCTCATCCTGCATTTTCCAATTCTTCCAACAGATTTACATCAAAATGAGATAGTATGTATTCTTAACTTATCACTTCCCTCACCAAGAGTAGATTTGACCAGTTTGGGGAATACCCACTTTAAATGTGATGACTCTACTACCTTGAAATGAGAACCTTCTCACTTCCTCTCTTATTTGTTAAGGCCGAAACCCTATAGAGTCGCAACTGGACTCGTCCCTCTAGTCTGGAATGGTCAATTTCCATTTTTACCCCACTAATCCTAGGCGTAGGTGCGTAGGGAGAAATCACGACTGGATCTACTCCATACCCTCAGTATCTTGGGATAAGGTTCACCTCCTGCTTGAGGCATACATACTCCTGCGTCTATCACCCATCGAGCAAAGCTCAGAGCCAAGCACATCCTCGGGTCTTACGACTACCTAGCGGGTTTAGTGTTCAGTGCAAACTGTGTAAACCCTCTAAAGCAAAAATAAAATGTTTAAACCACTACAAGTCTGTCTAGGGGACCTTCCTCAAAATCTCTCTTTCACTAGAGAAGTGGTGAACGTTAATCTCTTTCTCTCTAGAGGTTAACACTTATCGCCTGTCATCAACATTGTTCTAAGTATCTCCTCACTGGTTTCCTCTCTCTAGGTGGGGGTTGCTCAGTTTTCTTCTACAACTACTATCTCTGCTGTTCCAACAGCCAGCCATCTTGTCCTACATATCGCTTAATTTGCTCGGCCGCGCGCTGTACATGTTTGCCGTCAAATATATTTTCTAATACATATGAACCTCCATCTCTCAATACTTCCACCACTTTGTATGGTCCCAACCACTTAACTGAAAGTTTTCTATTGGTGCCCGTCTCAAAACGTTCTCTTTTTACCCACGCCAATTCGTCTTTTTCCAACCTTTCATTTTTCCTTTTCACACTAGCTTTCTCCCGCCATTTTCTACCTCTCTCCAAATTTGTTCTTTGATATTTCGTGTGCCACTGTTGTTTCATCCTCTGAGTCAATTTGTGGTAATTTCACACTAATCAACCTTGGAGCGTATCGGGAAAAAAAAGCATAGAAAAGTTGGGTACCCATTGTCTCATGCACCGCACTATTTAATACTCTTTGAGTTTCTAAGAGATAATTGGGCCACCTATGAGGATAACCCTTGCACAGGTTTGAGAGAATTGTTTTCATTGTTCGCATCCTTTCTGAGATACTATTACCTTGTGGATGGTAAGGCGTGGTGTATCCTAGTTGTATCTCACATGAGTCACACAACTCTTTGAATTGTTGTGACGTAAACTCCTTAGCATTATCCAATAACAAGGTATGTGGTGCTCCAAATAAACTGACATATTCCCTAAAATTCTTACATACTTCGTCGGTCATCCTAGTCCTTAATTTATAAAAGGTAGTAAACCTACTATAATGATCTATTATGGTTAATACATAGCGGTATCCGTGGGCTCCCGTTCCCATGTCTGTTATGTCTATGCTTATCCTCTCTAGAGGTTTACTTACTGATGGTATTTCTTGCCATTGTTGTTGGAGTCCACGACTACCCTTATGCTGTTGGCATGTCAAACAGTTCCTCACATATTCTCTCACATCCGTTTTCAGGTTGGGCCAATAAAAATAGCCTTCTGCTTTACTTATTGATTTCCTCTGCCCTAAATGACCCGATTCCTTATTGTGAATTAATTTCAAAATTTCAAAGCTCGCTTCAGTTCACTAGGTAAAACCAATAAATAGTGTATACTGTTATCGAACTGTGGTTTAGTTAAATATAAAATTCCACCTTCTATGGACGAATTGATCTAAAGTATTTCTGGGGTATTTAGATCTGGGTATTCTGCCTCCTTCTAGATACTCTATCATTTCTCTCCATCTACGGTCCTCTCGTTGCATTTCCTTTACTTCTTCTTTAGTTTTTCCTAACCACCTCTCTTCTACTTGACATCGAATGATTCATACTGGTCTACTAAGTTGGTCTGCTACAGTGTTCTTTTTCCCTGCTTTATACTCTATCTGATACCTATAGTCTCTCATCTCTAGGATCCATCTGTTCATCCTAGGTGACTTGGTTCGTTGTTTAAAGACTGACACTAACGGTTGGTGGTCTGTTCTGATGATCACCTTGGTTCCCCACAGGAAATGATGAAACTGTCTGCAAGCTAAAACTATTCCTAAGGCTTCCCTATCTGTTGCTGAGTATCGCGTCTCAACTGGTTTTAATTTCTTTGAAAAATAAGAGATTACTTGGGCTTTGCCTCATCACTATACTGCATCAGTACTGCTCCTACGTGAGTTTGGCTAGCATCGGTATCCAACACAAATGGCTTATTAATGTTGGCCTTAGTTAAGATGGGAGCACTAGTCAGTTTATCCTTTAATATCTGAAATGCTTGCTGGCTTTCCTCTGACCATTTGAATGGGTTATCTTTCTTGGTCAAATTAGTGATAGGCACTGCTATCTTAGCGAATCCTTCTATGTACTTCCTACCATACCTAGAAATCTTCTGGTTTCCTTGACATTAGTTGGGGGTTTCATTTTATCTACGGCTGCCATATTGTCTGGGTTGGGTTGGTAACCTTCCTTGTTCACTAAGTGTCCCAGAAAATTAACTTTTCTTTGTCCTATTTTACATTTGGTCAGATTTAATCTGACTCCAAATCTAGTCAGATGTCCAAATAATTTATCGATCCTTTCAATAATTCTCGTAACTGGGTGCCATCAGGATTATGTCATCCAGATAATTTTTAAGCCAATTTTCTTTCAGTAAAGGAGTTAAGATCTGGGCTAATTTGCGAGAGAAAACTGCTGCACTGCAATTTAATCCAAAGGGAAGTCTTTTGAATCTATATAAGGATATCCCTTCACTGAAAGTTGTTAGATCTTTACTACTTTCATCTAACAGTACTTGATAATACGCATCTTTCATATCTAGGGTGGCATAGTATTCATAGCCCGCTACCGATTCTACTAACTCTTCCAATTTAGGTAGGGGGTGTATATCAGTGGCTAAATGTTGATTCATCTTTCTATAGTCTAGACACATCCTTTTTTCCCCATTCGGCTTGTTAACCAGTACTATAGGTCTTAACCACGCAGCTGTGGAATTTTCTATTATGTCCTTCTCTTCCATTTCTCTCAACATTTTAGCTATTAGTTCTTTAGCTTTCTCCGGATACCTATATGTAACTCCTCTACATGGTTTTGGATCTAACACCTGAATATGAGCGGGTTCAGTTTTCATGGTGCCTAGTTCTCCTGCATCTAAGATAAATAGTTCATGGTGCTCTTTTATCAAGGCGAAAAGATGATGCCTCTCCTGTTCACTTAAGTGTTTCCAGTCTCCTTTTTCTAGAATTGCCTGTATTCGCTCCGGTCGAGTACCATTACCCTCGCTACCATCACTATCGGGTGACATTGCGTTACTCATCCTAGTGGTGAGACAACGTGTTTCGGCCGTAACTTGCTGTTCTTGAATTTCTTCTGAGTTTGCTACTCTATATTTAGCTAAAATTGTACCAGGACGTAACTTCAGCTGTCCACTACTGTTATTAATTATTGGTAGAAAGATAGTTCTTTCTTTTGTAACCTGGACGCATACAGGTGCTATATTTTGCACTTGTTTTTTTGTGGTCCACCAGAGAGTGGTTCCCTCTACCTCGTCCACTGACAATTCTAACCATTGAGTTCTTTCTGGTTTTATGGTCACACTTTGTTGTATCCTATATGACAGCTTGATTTATGCACCTCCTCTTCGCACTATTCACTCTTAACTGCTTGATGGTTACCGTATCGGTGTTTAACAAAATTTAAGGGATAAGTTAGGTTAGCCCTCATGACTTTCTTTTGTTTGTAATTGATAGTTATTTCTTCTAGTCCTATTATGTTCATCCCTATCAGGGCTTGGGTGGATAAATACTGATCTGGAACAGCTAACATCAACACTTCTATTGTTCTATCTATTCCTAAGGGTATTTTTACTCTTACTTGACCTAAGATTCTCAACTCCTTGCCTGTTATACCGGTTAAACTAGGGATGTTACTGTGGGTTCTTATTTTAAGTTGTAAATCTAAAGCTGCACTCATTTTTATAAGTGAATATTCGCTTCCTGTGTCTAATAAAACTTCCATGACGTGATCATTAATGGCTAAGGGGATTATTGGGGATCGATGTTTAACTAGTCATCTGGAGTTCACTTTCCTCCCAGGACAACTTGAACTGCCTCTCCTACATCCTACTCTCCAGCAATCGAAACAAGCGTTGCTACTTGGCTTCCTTAGACAGTCTGCGATTGAGTGGTTGTTCATTCTACAGTAGGGGCAAAACGTCTGGGAACTCTTTCTCCAATCTGAACTGGGTAGTTGCTGGTCGTTACCTACTACCAAATATTGTAATTCTCTCCCCATTCCTTCCATCTGTGCTTGCAGTTCTCTTACCTCTGACTGACTAGCTGACAGTCCCTGTGACTGTTCCTGTTTATTGGGAGGACTACTCTGGGAAGCGGGTGTTATTTCTGATAACTGCCGGGGCTGGTTTACCGCGTATCCTATAGTCTCTCTTCCGATAATGATGGCCCTCTCGGTCTCCACTCTCTCTATGAATTTTTTTAGAGGGATTTGATCATCCATAAAAAGTTCTAATTTCTCTTTACTGTGACTTGGCAATCCTCGCAATAGTTTTTTCTTAATGATTTTATCCCTACGGGGAATTTCTCCTGGGTATTTTGACTTCGCTTCCAGTATGGCGTATTTGCATTTGAGTTTATTTGCAAAGTCTTGTGGATCTTCCATCCAGTCATACTGGACTTCAGAAATACTATTAAGGATTCTGTCGACATTATTGTCTGTTAGCTCATCGTATAACCAATAAGTTAGGGTGTTCCATGATCTAAAATCATGCTGACCGAGGGCATTCTGTATCAATAAGGCTAATTGCGGATCTACTCTAGTCATAAGTATCCTCTTTCTCTCCTCCAAATTCTCTGAACAACTTTCTACCTGGGAAAGGAAAACTGTCAACCTTCCCTCTGCTTCGATACCTTGTAAATCCCCGAGGTTCAGCACTCTTACATCTCGAGGCTTTAACAATGACCTCACTGGTCTCCTGGCTTCCTTCTCCTCTCCCTTATTTCTCAACAATAACTCAAGAGTCTCTTCCGTTCTTTCCACTTCTTGTTCTAGCTGACTCATCCACTTGAACTGCTCGCATTGTTCTGGACCCTCCTTCTTAAGCTCGCTACCCTTTGCTTCCTTTTGGAGGAAATCCTCCAAATCCTCTATTGAAAAACCCATTAAATCCTCCATCCCCCCAAAAAATTACTTTACCGTAAATTAAAAAAATATATCTTTCCCTGATTTTCTTAACTAGTGTTGGGCTTCCACGGTGGCTATTAAACTCACGACAGCCCTCTGAAGTTGCTTACTTGCTGGGGGCGTCTTCCAAGCCTCAACACTTATTTACGCATTTTTATGTCCTAATTACGGTGGGTGACCCGGCCCTCCTAACGCCTGCACTGCCGCCCATGCCTGATAGTTGTGTCCTATTACATTTACTAGCTTCTCATATATAAAACCCCTGCTCGTCCTACCGAAATGCACCCCGTCATACGCTAAGCCGTGTGCATAGGGTTTGGCGTTAAAGCTTAATTTCCTATACTGCGTTAGTTCTTTATTTAATTTATTGTTTATTGCCCTGCTTATTTTATCATAATTTTCTTGTTCTACTCTCCTAGCGTAATGGTCTGTTATGATCCTATTTTCTATCATACAAATCCTTATCTCACATCGGCAAGTTGCCTGCAATGTTTCTACTACTTTCCTAATATTTTCCACTATTGCTTCCACCTTACTGTTGCCTTTAATATCATTACTACCTAACCATAGGATGACTAACTCAAATTCTTTCTGTAATACTCCGTTGAGTCTGTCATCTACAAGGAAGGTTCTAGCCTTGCCTCCCGGCGCTCTGTAAACTTCTACTGTTACGTTAGGCTCATCCACCTCCACAGTCTGAGGGATCTGGCTATGTCCTACTAACGCTACTCTATACATGGATATGACACTGTGTACTGGCACTTGGCAAAAATAATTAACTAACAAGGAGTTAGTTGGCTCGTGGGTAAGCGGAAACCATCGAATGGATCCAAACCGCTGTCACCATTATGTAGTGGTCAAAATGATCATCTACACCGTTGTCACCATTATGTAGTGCCCACCTTGGGAGTGTACTCTACAGTCCTGGTTACTCCGCTGCCACCACCCACATTAAGTGGGAAAAATATATGAATGAACAAAAATAAAAGATTTAAGAAAATATGTAGGTATTGGTTGGAAACTGAATGACAACGCGTTAATATATTTCTAATTATAATATATTTAACTCTTTACTGTCTCACTTGGTAATTATTATACATTCACAAGTTATCTTAATATTAAGTCTTCCTTCCCTCCTAGCGATACGCACGCGAAATGCTCAAGTCGTTATCCTAATATAGTTTACTATCTTTGGTAACTTCGGTTGCACTGTCACCACATTAACGATACGCACATGTAATGCTCAAGTCGTCATCCTAATTTAGTTTACTATCTCTGATAACTTCAGTCGCACTGTTACCACTTTAACGATACGCATGTGTAATGCTCAAGTCGTTATCCTAATATAATGTATACGTAGTCTATCCCACTTCCAACGTTTCCCTCTCACTTATTTTTCTATTTCCTTCTTTCTCCTTGTCCTCACACGGCTGGCTGTGACATGTTGTAGTTGCCCCCTCTGCTAATTTGTGAGCGCTTGGCCCCCTGGTCCGCCAACAGCATCCTACCTTGGGACCCTAAGTAATACACTTTATTAGTCCTGGTCAACAAAAGGAATCACCAGTAAGTCATGTCTACATCTCTAGTTAACAAACATTTCATAACATACCTTTACCAAGGGCGAGAATATCACCTCCCCACATGCGACTTAACTCAATGAACGTCGAGCTGCTTCTAAAATTATCCTAACCTAGAATCCCCGTTCTCACCTCGTTTCGCTACGTGTCTAATTACTACTGGCTTAAAATATAAGCCTAACCAGTGATTCAGGAATGAGGCGTGGAGGAAAATTCCTCGTTAGCTTATTGATACTTATGTGTTATTTCATCTCTTCCCCTATTAATGTAATTTCTCGCGTTACACTACTATATACCATCCTTCCTACAGCATCACGCTACGCCACCAACACACTCTACAGGCCGTGCAATAGGTAGTAATTATTAGTGACTTGAAAAATAGCGCCACGACTGCGATATGTGGCAACACCTGTGGCCCCCGCTATACAGAATCCACTTGCAACCTTTGCAATAGCCTGTTGTCAGGGATTGTAGCGCTAGATGGGTAGGGCAGGGAGTTAAGGGGAATATAGTGGAGGGAGGAATAGGTATGTCATGGGGTACAAAAGGGAGGAAGTAAGGAAAGCCAGGCGGTTTTATACTGCAATGTTTTCTGATAAGAGCGAGCGGGAGTGAGACGAGGTAACGTCATCGTGACGTCACGGTGACGTCACGATAACAAGACGCACGTAGCAAAATCGTGAAGTGTGAACCGGGCCTTACAGTCTGTTTCAACACTGTCGTGAGTGACCTCAGTGTAATTTTTCTTGTCCAGTATATTTCATATGTATACTTACTGTTCTTGCTTGTGTAAATTGTAGACATTTTGCATTTGAAGTGTGCAGTATAATTTTAAATTAACATTGTTAAAAGTTTGATTACTTAAACTTTGCAATTAAAATTTTCTTTAACTTAAAGATTACTTTTTACATATAACACTTTCCTTATAATGTCATTCCTTATATAAATGTTTGTATAAGCAGAGTGTGTGTACACTTTTACAAAGTAAAAGTGTGTTGTGTATTCAATGCCATGTATGTTTTTTTTATTTTATTGTCAATTGTAGGTGTTATGACCTTGAGAGGTGGTCAACTTTATTTTCTACAAATGTCACCTCCTACTGAACCTATTACTGTCGCTACACAGCCTACCACTACCACTTCTACTACTACTACTACCACTACTACTGCCAACATGACTTCTTCAAATGTTCCTACTATAAAATTATTACGTCAGGACCCATCAATAAGAAGGTTCACAAGTGAGGATGACACTCACTTTGCCTTGTCGTTTCTCCAACAATGTGAGGATATAATGCAAAATAGTAATGTCACCTCTGGAAATCATAAGATTTCTTTTGTACGGTCACAATTGCAACCTGGTTCTCTGGCCAGTGATATGATGTTTGCTTCAGGTTTTGATGGGAAGTCACAAACTATGACTATGCTGTATTCCGTCGTAACTTCCTGATCATTTTTGGTGTGGCTCAGCATAACAATTCCTTACAATGGTCGTTTACTTATGCTGAGGTGTTAACCACGCAGCTAGGTTGTGCTGGTAGGTTGAGAGGTCAGGCACGTGCTGCTAATATTGCCTCGGAAGCAATGGAAGCCTTAAATCTTGCCTCCTGGTTTGAGAATGTTCAATTGTCAGTGGAAAGATTTAAACTCATTACAGAATTTCAGTATTACATCACCTTTTTGACCCCACAAGAGCGACGTATCGCTTCATCTCTTGATTTTAAGCCAGGTGATAACCTTCTAGATTTTTCTACAAAAATTACTAAAAGGCTACGTGAGATGCCTAAAAGTCCATTTCCACTTAATGAGTCAGTTGCACCGGTGTCCAGGGAGCTTCCACTTCCTTCACCTTTACCTCCACCTCCACCACCTCCTCCACCCCCAGTCTTTTCTCAGTCTACTCGTGCACCAAAGCAGTGTTACTATTGTGGAAAGCAGGGTCATTCCGATAAATATTGCTATCAGAAAAAGAAAGAGATGAAGTCTGCTCATAAAGGCAGCAATATGCAGGTTGTCCAGCAGAGACAGTACCTGACTCCTAGACCTCAGCCACCTCGTTTTGCACCACCTGCAAGGCCTCAGCAGCCCCGTATGCAGTTTCGCCCTCCTCCAAAGTGGTGTGTAATTCACGAGCGTGGAAATCATTCAACAGAGGAATGCTTTTTAATTCTGAGACTGAAGGGTTCTCAGACTATAACAGTGGAAAATGCTTACGACTTTCATCAGTCGGGGGAAGATTCGCGCAGGTTTCAAAGAAACCCAGATTAGTTTCTGACACAAAGTCACAAACACAGCAGCTCATTGTCCCTTCTATTATTGCTGCTTGTTCTTATTTAATGACAATTAAGTGTTTCACTCAAGACAGTCCTATTGCTCTTGGAGTGGATACAGGTGCTTCATGTAATATTCTTAGTGAATGTGCTTATGTAAATTTAAACAAGTTATATAAATTTCCCTTGTTACCTTCTACAGCCACTCTTCAAAGTGTCCAAGGTTCACATTAGAGGTGATAGGCACTGTGACCCTTCCTCTATGCCTTGCCCTAACTCCAAAATTTTAAACTTACAATTTTATAGTAACACCACACTTTGCTCTACAGTGTGATGGCCTTTTAGGCCAAAAATTTCTTGCTACACATCACATTGATGTAATTCCAAAGCCCCATGCAATTTTAGTTAATGACATCTTCTTCCCCGCAATGAAAAGTCCAGCCCCATTGCTTGATAGGCCTCTAATTTTTCCAGACAATGACCAGCAAGCCGTTTCTGCTAGCTTAAGCCTGGTTCCCACCTTCCCGCTTGTACGGCCGCCGTACAACAACAAAGACGTCACAACAAAGTCTACCGCACCGCCGTACCGCTGTACGGCCGCCGTACAAAGTTAGATTCAAGTCATCTCTCCCGCTCGGCGGTGTCCGCTCGAGCGGAGTTGCCAACTGTGCCCAGTTACCACAAATACCACTCAAGCGGTGATGATGGTGACGTCATTGTTGTTGTATGGCGGCCGTACAAGCGGGAAGGTGGGAACCGGGCTTTAGGCCCCAACTTGCCTTGCAGCAGGGAGTCGAAACGTTCAGTCCCCCCTGACGGTTTAGTGTCTGCAGTTGTCATTGGAGACCAATATATTGGCCCCACATGTTCTGTTCGACTTTCAGTAGGAGTACAAGATGCTCCTGTCGGCAGTTACTTAGGCCTGGTTCACACTTCACGTATTTGCTACGTCCGTCTTGTTATCGTGACGTCACCGTGACGTCACGATGACGTTACCTCGTCTCATTGGTCGATCACTCCCGCTCGCTCTTATCAGAAAACATTGCAGTATAAAACCTCCTTGCTTTCCTTACTTTCCTCCCTTTTGTACCCCATGACACACGTATTACTCCCTTCACTATATCCCCCTTCACTCCCTGGCCTATCTATATAGCGCTACAATCCCCTGACAACAGTCTATTGCAAAGTTTACTAGTGGAATCTGTATAGCGGGGTCCACAACTGTTTCCACATATCGCAGCCGTGGCGCTATTTTTCAAGTCACTAATGATTACTACCTATTACACGGCCTGTAGAGTGTGTTGGTGGCGTAGCGTGATGCTGTAGGAAGGATGGTATATAGTAGCTACTAGAGGGGCACGTGAGAGGGTTAGAACTAGTTCAACTAGAGAACACAAGAAATAACGCATTAAAATACACAGAGGTAGTGGTGTTGGTGGATCATATATTCAAGCAGCGTTGCCGCTGTTCCGCCTTCAAGCAGCGGAACACAATATTTTCACATCATGTATGTCTTCCATTACTAATATTGTCTTCCAGAATCACTGATAATAAATATATTTTAAATCAGACCTTGGAAACAGCATTATTTTGATATTGCAAAAATTAGTTACGTATAATGTTCTATAAATTGTGGCACCACCGCTCACGCAGCCCGCCAAAAGAATTGGAGGCTCCAAATCTTTTGCCTCCAGACGCACGTCTTTCAAGGTCACACAAGTAAGAAGTGACGTCACGGTGACGTCACGTTGGCAAGACGGACGTAGCAAATACGGGAAGTGTGAACCCCGCATTAGTGTCTTTACCTGACACTATCCGCGTACGACGCTTAGCGCTTGAGGGAACGCTTTCACCGGTAAGTGAGGATCATATAAGTGACGCAGTAGTCACAAATGTTACAGGGTCCCCTATAACACTTAAAAATGATGTTTTGCTGTGTAGTTTTGACAGTAAAAATAGTCTGACCTTAATGGATCCTTCACATGTCCTAGCAGCAGTCTCTATGCAGACAAATGTTAGGGAGGACCAGGCAGACATAGTCAAACAGTTAACACCTTATGTTCAAGTGTTGGATTTTCCTGAGTCTAAGCCTGATCTTCTCGCCTTGCTTGCGACATACAGGCCTTCTCTTGCCTTACCTGGGGAATCCCTAGGAGTGACAGACAGAATCACTCATCATATTGTGCTCAAACCTGATGCACAGCCTTCTTATGTACCATCTTATCGTATGCCTCATAGCCAAAGAGTTGTTGTACAGGGCATGATAAGGGACATGTTGGATGAAGGAATTATACAGGAGTCTTATTCTCCTTGTAACTCACCCTTGTTATTGGTGAAGAAAAGTTATGGTACTTACCGTCCTGTGATTGACTTCAGGAAAGTTAATAATTTAACTGTACTGGATCATTATCCGCTCCCTGTATTGAGAGACATTTTACAGTCTATAGGTAAAGATAATACAGTTTTGACTAGTCTGGACCTCAAGTCTTGTTTTTGGCAGATCCCGTTAGAAGAAAAATCTCAGGAAATAACTGCCTTCTCAACAAATAATGCTCATTATGAATGGTTGAGATGTCCTATTAGTAGGGCAGCTTAGCACCGAATTTCAAATGGATGGGGACATGCCGGATAAAAGCACCAACATTTTATCAGGCAATCTTCAGGGTCCCCGCTATGATTCTATAACCGGCGCCAAGCGGTAGGACCACTCTTATTTGAAATTTTTCATTATTTGTGAAAAAAGAAATTGAAAATTTTGGGAATTTTTTTTTTTAGTTTTGGGAAAAATGTTTTTTTATTGCAGAAATGAGAAATATAGTCCTTTTCCGATCCTTTGGTGTAATTGTTTTTAAAATCGAACATCTAGAAGTATTTTAAAACAATATTTGAAAATTAGGTGTCTCGGGTGCATTTCCTCAATTTTTTTTAAACGTTCTAATTAACGTAGGTCACCCGGGTATTCAAAAACACAATTTTCGTTATCATTTTTATTTCGTAATCGCGTGGTCGAGTAGCGGTTAACATAGTGAATCGCGTAGTCTAATTAATTCGGAGCCTGCCCTTAACACATACGAAAATCAAGAAAAATGGATACTCTTTCAGACCGTGCGTATATTCACCCAACATGGTGCAAAATTACTTCTCGGCTAAGCTATTCACATTGGCAGCTGCATAGTTCGGTGCACTTCCACTGCGCCTTCTTGCATGAGCATCGTCCTCCGCACGTGGCGCTTTTGCAGCCACACTTGACCAGTTCGCTGCAGGCCTGAGATGCTACAGGCAGGTTGGACCACACAGGACGCCAGGTCTTCGTTGCACTCTCTAGAGTCCATCCAAAGCCCTCTGGGGTTGGAGGCTTCTGCTCACATTGATCACTGGTTGCCCAGATTCCAGCTTGGTAGACTGCGCGCAGTGTGTGCTGCAGAAGGGCTTCTTGCGTTGGGGGAATCTTTTCCATTGGCCTGTTCTTCTGTGAGAGTTCCCTACGTGCCTCGTTCACAGAGTCCAAGTTGCTCGTCTTATTGTAGATGATCACGGTGAAGCGCTCGAGCAACTGGAATTGCTTGCAGTTCACTGTCACAGTCATGTAAGGGTGATTCATGAAGTTGTTGAAGGCCTCCGTCACCTCCACGTAGGCATTCCAAGCCTCCCATGCTGATTTCTTCCCTTTGCCGAAGAAAGCGGAAGTTGTGTCGCCCGTGAAACTGTGGAACATAGGCAATGCCGTTGACCTATCTTTCCCAGAGCATGGCATATGGCATGATATCCAGGTACATGAAGTTCTTTCCAGTTCCAAATGCTACCCAGATGGCTGCCATCTGATGCTGGCTGGTCAGGGAATGGTACTTTCCTATCAGTATGGCAACGACGTCTGTGTCGACAGTGGTACCAAACAGTTGGTGCATCCCTTGTCCAGCGCATCTTTCAGGTGAACAAAAATCCTTGTATCGGCCTCTTCGTGGTCACATCGTGGCATGGAGTGGTCTGAAACCTCTGCTGATTACATTTGTGCCTGATGTTATGAAGACCCCCTTTCCGTCTGGCAGTCACTGGAGCCGACTTTGTCTGAAATAGAACTGGAAAGCTCCTCCTTGTTTGTGGGGATCCCGGAGGAAGTCGGGCCAGTTGCTGGGCACCTTCGTTGGACCACCGACCTTCTTCGTACACCTTTCCCCCTTTTCTCTCTAGTTGACTCCTTGATACTGCTGGCAATGTAGCTGTCCCAGACCACATCGACTCTTCTGCAGGATTCAAGAAGCTTCAGGATGTGGGGGATGAAGACTCATTAGCGTAGTCATTGAATGTGGTAACATTAGTAAGAGGAAGCAGATACACCACAGCAGCACCGTCGAGTATTCTTGCATCAGAAACGGCGGGGGTTCCTTCTGAGAGTTTTGGTTTTCTTCCACAAGGATACCAATGAGGTCTGACTTCTTTCCTTGGCGCAGTGTTCCTCTTTCAGATAGAGAAGGGGGGTGCGGATGATTTTCATGTTGGAAGAAGGTTCCCATATCTGTATCCCTGTTCTGAGCAACTATGTACAGACGAGAGAAGAGGGACAACATCATCTTTCAACAGGGAAACACCATCTGACTGCTTCCTCTTCCCTTGGATGATGATCTGAGAGAGGCAATGAGTCCTCTTCACAAGCTCATGATGGACTGCCTTCGTTCAGTGATGATAGCCTCGTTGTAGCTGTCGTACTGAGCCTGTCCACTTCTTCTATGGTTTGCACAGTGTTGGCCACAGATTCTCCAATCACACGCCGCGTGTCGAGTGCAATCAGCTCGCTTCCTTCCTCTAGGAACGGGTTGCTCATCTCGTTGATAACTTGAATAAGGCCAGTGTTTGCTCGTGAAATGTCTTCTGCGCAGACAGACCTTCTTCGTGGTGCTGGCGTTCTTCTTCTGAGATGGCAGTGTACTCCCGCTCAAACTCAGTGAGAATGCGTGCCTGCTCAGGTCCGGCGATCATCCACTTCTTGAAGGCTGTTGGGTTTCAGTCAGGCCGACTGCTCTCCAGGGCCTTCACAAGCTCATTATTCTGTTCATGGGCTTGGTCGATCGGAATGCTGGAGAACCTTCTGGCTGTCTTCTGAACAACCCAGTTGCCTCTGATAATAAACTCCTCTTCGATTGTTGGAGGGAGGCTCTCCATGTCGCGGATGTGGATCGGGGACCCATCTGGCATAATTATGGTGGTCAAGTGCGAAGAACCATGGTGCAAGGGCTTTCATAGACTCGACATACAGGGGAAAGTCTCTTTCTCTGTGAGCGCGAACGAAGGTGAGTCCCAGGAGCTCAATCCTCAGGATAGTGTCCCAGTACTGAAAGGTTGGACTCTTCCTGACCATGCTTTGTTCCAGTCCTCTTCTGTCCTATCTTCAGTTGCTGCACCAGCAGCGCTCTTCATGTAGGCATCATGTTGCAGCTTGGAGAGTGCCAGAGCGCTGACTTTGGTGGGCATGCTGGTTCTCGTCAGGTGTGATGCCTTCAGGAAGGAGTCAGCTGTGCCAGCAGAGGCTATGCCTGCCTGGTTTATTGCTGTCGCCCATCCAGATCCGTCTAGGTAGTCTCCAAGTGTCTTCCACACCACCATCTCCAGGTGGAGTCCGCCGAACATGACAACATACTGGTCTTCACCGTGTGTGGTAGGGCAGTGCCACTGAATGAACTTGGCAAGCGATACAGCGGAGCATCCATTGCTATATTGGAATCTGTCCAGGGTTCAGGAACTGTGTAGATTCGCGGATGACATCCATTCCATGCCTGATCATTGCAGGTGTGTCTGCCTTCTCATTGAAGAGAGGCAGAAGTTGAGTGATGGCAGCTTCTACTTCTTGAGCAGGACTGTTTTGCAACGAGGCATGGTAGGCGGACCAGGCTATACAATCTCCCTTGATCACATCTTCTTTGTCCAAGAGCTGACTGGCGTGTTCCAGCCATTTCTTTTCTTGTTCGCATGCCTTCTTCAGGTAGCCATGTACAGCTGTGATGTCACGGGTTGTCTTGGGCCACAGCCACCGACGCCTTGGGAAGTGCCACAGCTGGAACATTTGTAAAGCAGTGTGGCAGCTGGTGGGCCTTTGCCCCTCCTGACATCAATGCTATTCCTTCTTGGATCTGTCCCCTATTCGATGCAGTTGGCGATTGGAAGAGACTGATCCTGTTCCATGGAAGGAACCTTTGGCGATTGTGCTTGAGGGGTTGTAATCAAGGTTGTCTAAGGCTCCCACGGTGAAGAGACCTTGGCGGAGCTGGACAGGACATACTACACCTTTCATCTTCATGTTTTCACAGACGGCAGTGGCGATTTCATTCTCCACTTGCAGGACCCTGTCATAACTGACACTGATGCCAGTTCATACATCTTTGTGACCATCTGTTTGGACCTTGTCTGTGTGTGCACATTGAGGCCGATGTACAGCGGAAGGGGTGGTTCACAGTCTGATGAATGACGTGATCTGCCAACTTGGGGCCCTTGTGTGTCCCTTGGGGCTCTCTGCGCACGCTTCTTGGTCTTCTTGCAGTTGTAAAGGATGACCTGTGAAGCTGTGAGACAGGCCTGTGAATCCACTGTGTCCTGGTCTTTCAGATCAGCCCCTTTCATCAGCATGGTTATCAGGATTTGAGTTGGGTCGGGACAGTCTTCTGTGGCAGTCACTGGGGAAGGCACCATCAAGTTGAAACCCGCTTGAGCTGAAGATTTCATTTCGTACAATCTGGCAGCTTTCGCCAAAATCAGAGCATCTCCCTCAAAGTCCAGTTTGAACGCTTGCTTCAGCATTCCCTGCATTCCTTGTTCAAATACGAGTATCACTTTTTCCCGTCACTTGCTCTTGCCGTGGGGAAGTGATTCAAAACTTGCTCCTTGAAACGGCCCTTGTGATTTCACTAGTAATACCAAAGTCTGCGAGGCGTGTCACGTAGAGGTGCCTCAATGAGGCCAACTTGAAGCAAAATGTACCTTCTTCTATCTCGTTTTCAATGTTTGTGAGGAGTTCTGCGAAAGCTCTTGCTTTGAACTTCTTCACATTCGCAGGTTCATCCTTGGAAGTTTCTCTTTGCCTCACTAGAGACCGATGGCGATTCCGAAGACCAACGAGGCAAGCCAGATGATACTTTGCTTCCAGTGCAATAAGGTCACCGGCTCCTTCAATCCTGTCCATTAACTCTGTCTCTTGCAGATCGCTGGCCATAAACCTGACGTTATCATCTGCGCCTAGAGTTCTAAATTCATGCATGAGTCCGTCTTGCTTAGTGCAAAATATGCAGATGGTCATTTCGAACGATTGGCGAGGCCGCCGGCGCTGCCTTCAGTAGTGCCACTTTCAGGGGTAACATCTCTATCCCTCTTTCTTGCTCTTTCCACTCTGTTTGAATTGAACTGTGAATGACAGGATTTGTGCCACTGTGCACGATTCCTGATGAGGTCATCCACAGTGATATCACTGCCGAAATGCAGCGGCTCCGGCAAACGAGTTCAGTTCTCTGAAGTGAGCCACATTTTTTAGGAATGATGCATAGGCCGCCGGTGCTGATGTGTCTGCTCCACGTGCATTCAAGGGCAGCGCAGGGATTCAGGTGTAGTTTGTTGGCAAATTATGCACTGTGTCCATTCCATCTTCATGAAGTCTTGCTCTTCAAACCTGCACACAAGGAAAAAACAATATAAGGCAAATTGCAACATATAGCAGATATGATTACAACATATAGCAGATTTAATATAATATGCATCTAATTAAATAAAAAAATCTAAATGTCCATTGTGCATGCATCTTGCTGTTCGGATCGTTTGGCGCCGGTTCTAGAATTGAAGCTTAGATGCTGAGGAAATGCACCCGAGACACCTAATTTTCAAATATTGTTTTAAAATACTTCTAGATGTTCGATTTAAAAACAATTACCCCAAAATGATCGGAAAGACTATATTTCTCATTTCTGCAATAAAAAACATTTTTTCCCAAAAACTAAAAAAAAAAAAAATCCCAAAATTTTCAAAAAAAAATTCACATATAATGAAAAATTTCAAATAAGAGTGGTCCTACCGCTTGGCGCCGGTTATAGAATCATAGCTGGGACCCTGAAGATTGCGTGAAAAAATTTTGGTGCTTTTATCCGGCATGTCCCCATCCACTACCTAAGCTGCCCCACTATATGGGTTTGAGGAATTCACCTCTTACGTACCAACGTCTAGTAAATAACTTGTTTCACGGCATTATAAGTGATGGTTTGTTTGTCTACATGGACGACCTCATAATTGTGTCCAAGGATTTATCCAGTCACTTTGAAAAACTTACCCTTGTTTTTCAGAAACTTATCGAGGCTGGCCTTAAACTTAACGTGCGCAAATGCAGTTTTCTCAAGTCACGCATTGACTTTTTAGGCCATGCTGTAGACAAGGATGGAATCCACACGTTGGATTGTAAAATTAAAGCTGTCAATAATTTCCCAACCCCTACTAACACCGAAAAGGTACGGTCTTTCCTTGGGTTGTCGGGTTACTATCGTGCTTTTGTAAGGAACTATGCTTCTACTGCTAGTCCTCTGACACGACTTTTGAAAAAGGACATTCTTTCACTTGGAATGGTCCCCAACAACAAAGTTTTGATACTTTAAAACATGCGCTTACTCATGCGCCAATTCTTACATTTCTTGACTACCAATTGCCTTTCACTTTTGTGACAGATGCTTCGTCACTTGGCATTGGTGCAGTTTTTATGCAATCAGTTTAAGGGAAACGCCCTCATGTTATTGCATATGCCAGTAGAGTGCTTACTGATGTAGAGTCACGGTACTCAGTAACTCATCTTGAAGCTCTTGCTGTAGTATGGGCTCTTAAACATTTTGAAGAAATAATATATGGCTATCCCATTACAGTTTACACTGATCATACTGCAGTGATTAATCTTGTTAAAGGGAAAAACCTCCACGGCCGTGTGGCCCAGTGGTTTATCACTATTCAGGAATTTGATCCTACTATCAAATATTTACCTGGTGATAAAAATCATGTTGCAGATGCACTTTCACGCAACATTACAATAGCTGTGCTATCAGACACTTCAAATTTCTCTCTTCAAGACTTATCTAATGCTCAACGTCAAGATCCTGTGTGGTCAAAAGTGATTTATGCACTAGAGTCTGGAGATGAATCTTTATTGCCTAAATTGCCAGTTCCACTTTTACAGTTTTCAATAGTTGATGAAGTTCTTTGTCGTAATGTTACTATGGACGAGAACACTGTTACTCAACTAGTTATTCCTACCAGTCTAGTGGAAACTGCTTTAAAACTCATTCACGACATGCCTCAAGCAAGACATCCAGGTCGAGACAGAACCTTGTCCGCTGCTCGTCGTAAGTTTTATTGGCCTACCATGCGCATTGATGCAGAAAAACATGTTACTCAATGTATTTCATGTGCATAAACCCAGGGTAGTACGAAAACTGCTCTTATCCTTGAATACCCTTTACCTGATTCTTCCTTTGACACTGTAGGCATCGACTTGTTGCAGCTTTCTCGAAGTCATCAAGGGTCACCATATGTTCTTGTATGTGTAGACCACTTCACACGTGTTGTGGTTCTAGTCCCCTTGCCTAACAATTCTGCTATAACTGTTGTTCATGCTCTAGTTTGAAAATTAATTTGACCCTATACAACACCTCGAGTGCTCATTTCAGATCATGGTCTTGAATTTGCAAATCAAATCCTTCACCACATTTGTGAGCAGTTATGAATTAAGCAAACTTTCATTACTGTTCATCACCCTGCGAGCAATGGGCTAGTTGAAAGGACAAATAAGAAGATTCCTGATGTCCTTCGCCATTTTGCTGGCGAGTTTCATGACTCTTGGGAAGACTGGTTACCACATGTAGCTGCGTCGATAAATGGCTCAGCTAATTCCTCTACAGGAAAGACTCCACATTTTATTTTGTATGGTAGCGACAAGCGATTACCTTATGCCGTGCTTTTGCAATCTCCTGTTCCTGTCTACTCAGTGGACGATTATGCTAAAATTCAACTTAGATCTTTTCAGACCATTCACAGATCAGTTCGAGGGAGACTTAAGGCTTCTCGTCAGGAGATGATGCGTAGACAGCATAGTCAAGCTTGTTCTATTGTAATTTCCATAGGTGATTTTATTATGAAATGTTCTCCTGAACGACAAAATAAGTTGTCTTCAAAATTTTCAGGACCTTATTTAGTCACCAATAAATTACATGGAAATAAATACATACTTCTTGATAAAACTCATAATACTACAGAAGTTGTACATGTAGATAGGCTAAAGAGAGTCAAAGTGACCTCTCCTGCACAGAACAGGCCCACTACTTATGTCAACATACCTTAATTTTTTTGTCTCTTACATGTTCTTATTATTAGTATTATGTTTAATGTTCTCTTATTATTAGTATCATGTTTAATACTCTATTATTAGTAGTTGTATGCTTTGTAATACTCAATTATTATTAGCATTATGTTAGTATTACAGTATTATTAGTATTATCTTATTAGTATCTTATTACTAATTTTACATTTCATATTATATTCTTAGTAGTACTACATTATTATGTATTTTCTTATACAATGTGAGTATATCAAAAAAAAAAATTATGTACTGATGAACAATTTTGTTTCCACATACCAAGGAGGATGTGAAGTGATTGGTGATCGCTCTGTGAGGCCCACTCGATGTGAGGCCCACTTTTCACCCTGAGCTCTATTCTGGCTCTGGACCCTTCCCACCTCAAGCCAGGAGCTCTTACTGCCCATTTGGGTCGAGTCTCCCTGGTGGAGGATGTGTTGTGGGTTAAGTACCCCCATACTGCTCTTCTGAAGATACTGAGCAGGTTGAGGGAGGTCACTAATCCGATTGGAACAGGAACCCCCGAAGCAAACTCGTAGGATGTCTGTCTTCCTGGATCATGTGACCATGAATAATAATACGACCCGAAATCTTCCTCTCTTACATGCACGACTGACTTACCTCAATGATACCATCAATCTTGCCCTAGACAATTACCACGGCCTTGATGCTTCACATCGCACTAAACGGGGATTCATTAACGGTATAGGTCAACTGTCGCGCATGTTATTTGGAACCGCTATGAATGAGGATGTGGATGAATTACGAAGAGGGTTTACTCAATTAGCTTCCATAGCATCAGCAAACAATACAGCTATACATTTAAACTGCATGAGAATTGCTAAACTTGAAAAGCATGTAGATGATCTTGCCTTGTATGTTAATAGCCTAACATTAATTTTAAATGAGGTGCTAGCTAATTTAAACAACATGTACATTTTCATGGAAATGAATCAAATGTAAGGAGTAGGCAGCAAGACACCTGCCGCCATGGTGAAATACTCCCGGGGAGGTACTTACGGGAGTTTGAGGGGGTGCTGCAGACTTATCATTGAAATCTCCCGTGTCCTCTCTTTCCATATCCCTTAGTGTCTCAGATACACAAGAGAGTTGCTGCAGCCTGCACTCTAAAGACAATTCCTCTTACTACTCACATTACACTACATGCACTTACATCCCTACACTATCTTCACTCAAAATTTCAAAATGGCGTTCACACACCCTGCCTCGGAGTCCCTTACTGGGGAGGGGACCATAAATATCCCCAGGTCGGACCGATTCAATGGTGACGACTCGAGGTGTCTTGATACTTCTTCTAGCCTTCTCTCCTTAAACTTCTGCAGCATTCGCGGCCTTAGATCTAACTTTCTCTCTGTTGAACATCATCTCTCCTCCTCTAAACCTCATCTTCTTTTCCTCCCCGAAACCCAGTTGTCTGTGTGCACTGACAGCCGACCTTTTTCTGTCTCCTCTTACTGTCTCTATTTTCATTTTCAATCCAAAGCTGGCTGTTGCGTATATGTGCGCAATGACATCACTTGCTCTCGCGCCCACGGCCTTGAATCTTCCGAATTTTCTACCATCTGGCTTCGACTTCAATGTCACTCACTTACTAAATTTATCTGTGCTGTATATCTCTCACCTAACTCCTCTGACTATGTAAAATTCTTCGATTATTTAACATCAAAAGTGGAGCACATCTCATCTAATTTTTCCTTAGCAGAAATTTCCATTCTTGGGGACTTCAATGTTCACCACCAGCTTTGGCTATCATCTTCTTTAACTGACCAACCTGGTGAACAAGCCTACAACTTTTCTATCCTCCAAAACCTAGAGCAGCTGGTGCAGCACCCTACCCGTATTCCTGACCGCCTTGGAGACACGCCCAACATTCTTGATCTTTTCCTAACTACTAATCCTTCTGTTTACTCTGTGAAACTATTCTCTCCGTTGGGTTCCTCCGATCACAATCTTATTTCTGTAACCTGTCCTATCGCTCCGGTGCCGCCTCGAGACCCATCTAAGCGGAGGTGCTTCTGGCACTTCAACTCAGCTAAGTGGGAAGACTTAAGGCAGTAATACTCTGATTTTCCATGGAATGATTACTGCTTTCATGTCAAAGACCCATCTCTTTGTGCAGAGCGCAAAACTAAGGTCATAGTCTCTAGCATGGAGGCGTACATTCCACACACTTTCTCTAATCCTAAAGCCCGTCAACCTTGGTTTAACTCTGTTTGTTCTCATGCTGTCCGAGATATAGAGGTGGCTCACAAACGGTACAGTAAGCATCCATCTCCTGCAACTCAAGCCCTTTATATTTCTGCCCGTAATCATGCCAAATCTTTACTTCAACTTACCAAAAATTCTTTCATTCATAGAAAATGTCAAAATCTTTCTGAATCAAATTCCTCCCGAGACTTCTGGCATCTAGCAAATAACATCTCTAACAATTTTTCTTCTGCATCTTTCCCTCCTATGCTTCACCCAGATGGCTCCACAGCTGTCTCATCTATTTCTAAAGCTGAACTCTTCGCTCAAACCTTTGCTAAAAATTCCACTCTGGTTGATGAAGGGCTTGTTCCTCCTTCTCCTCCACCCTCTGACTACATTATGCCTGTCATTAAGATCCTTCGTAATAATGTTTTCTTTGCCCTTTCTGGCCTAGATCCTCGGAAGGCTTACATTCCTGACGGAGTCCCTCCTATTGTTCTCAAAAACTGTGCTTCTGTGCTTGCACCCTGCCTGGTCAAACTTTTCCGTCTTTGTCTATCTACTTCCAGCTTTCCTTCTTGCTGGAAGTTTGCTCAAATCCAACCTGTTCCTAAGAAGGGTGACCGTTCTAATCCTTCAAACTACCGTCCTATAGCTTTGACTTCATGCCTTTCTAAAGTTTTTTAATCTATACTTAATAAGAAGATTCTTAAGCATCTATCTGCTCACAATCTTCTATCTGATCGTCAGTACGGTTTCCGTAAAGGGCGATCTACTGGCGATCTTCTAGCTTTCCTAACTGAATCTTGGTCATCCTCCTTTAGAGGTTTCGGTGAAACTTTTGCTGTTGCCCTTGACATATCAAATGCTTTTGATAGTGTCTGGCACAAATCTTTAATTTCCAAACTACCCTCATTCGGTTTATATCATTCTCTCTGTAACATCATCTTAAGTTTCCTTTCAAACCGTTCTATTGCAGCTACTGTAGACGGACATTGTTCTTCTCCTAAATCTATCAATAGTGGTGTTCCCCAGGGTTCTGTCCTATCACCCACTCACTTTTTATTATTCATTAATGATCTTCTAAGTCTAACTCAAAGCCCTATACTAGGGTACGCCGTAGGTCCATTGAAAAGGGAAATATAGTTTATTACGAATTTGGTAGAGTGTTTTCTTATGTAAAATTGAATTGTAAGGGTGGTTTGTCCGCTTCAACTTTTTGGTTTGAGCACTTCTTGCTATGCAAAAATGGACTTTTATATTTATATGCATAACATAGCTTAGCATACACCATCTTTAAACTCACAGAAAAGCCACTTAAGTTCGAGATTCGATAAATTTTACTGTAGACAAAGTTGTAGAGCGCTAAAAACTCTATCGGAAGTATGCCCTCGATATTGCCGTAAGACCTACATTAAGTCCGCCAGACGCCGGTAAGCTCACTTCTCATACAAAATCGCCTCGTTTTTCGGGTAAAAACCTTTTTCCTGGCAACTGGATTTTCCACGTTATTATTTACCCAACGTAGGTGGTTTCAGGGCTCGGTACTGTTTAAGGTCTAAGGTCCTATCACGAAACTCCAAAAAGTCACAAAAAAACAGCGTAAGTCGGTCAAACACGTACGGTCGAAGTCCACCTCCGCATCCAAGTATCCGGTTCGACGTACCGCCCACTGCTGCTGCTGCCTTGGCTTCTGGATTCCTCCAGGACCTTATCGCTGACGGCCACCTCTCTCCAAACATGTCGTACCTGGTCTACGATCCTAACAAGCTGAGGAGGGCCAGGCAGGATGCCATGGCATCGGCCAGGGACCTTGACCAGGGGAAGCACCAGGGTACCAAAATAGTTGGATTGGGTTACGATGGGAGGAAGGACAAGACCAGGGCGATGGTGCCCGACAGCTATGGGAAACTGCACCCAAGGTTGATCAGGGAGGAGCATGTGTCAGTGACAGAGGAGCCATCTGGAAGGTACCTTTGGCACTTTGTACCAGAGGACCCGGTGCCACCTGAGAAGCCGGCGTTCAAGGTGGCTCAGGCTCCCTATGATCTGCTGGTGACATACGACTCCACCGACTCACTGATCGTACTGCAAGGTGACTCAGCTAGGGCCAACACGGGGTGGAAGGGTGGTACTCACGCCCATTTGGAGAAGATGCTGGGACGCAAGCTCTTCTGGAGTATATGCGTGTTGCACACAAACGAGTTGCCCCTGCGCCACCTTATCACTAGCATCGACGGGCCTACCTCATCTGACACTGGCTTCACGGGTCCAGTGTGCAGTCTGCTGTCCAGCGTGAATGAGATGCAGTACAACGCAGAGTTCAGAGGAGTGCCAGGCGGTGAACATCTCACGGAGATACCGGAGTATATCCTGGGCATGTCCACTGACCAGCAGGTCTCCTACCAGCTGGTCCAGGCTGTGAAGCGGTGCGTTCTCCCGTCCGAGCTGCAGGAGATCAAGTGTGGCAAGGTGTCCCACTCCAGATGGCTCACCCCAGCCAAAGCCTTCTCTATGTAAAAGCCTGAGTCTGGGAGCGCGGGATGGACGTGACGTCAGGAGCTGAGTCTGCTCCGCAGTCAGTAGGAGCCGAGCTTTCAGCATGTGAGGATGTACGGGCGGTATAAGATATACTGTTATCTTTGGAAATGTTTGTTCTATAATATTATCAAATAAAAAACCGTAAAACACACTAAAGAAATGCCATTATGAGACTCTCAAGAAATATGCATGAACTTAAACTCTTCGCCATTTAATATTTTACTCGCAAACATTTTACATGGTGAATACCAATAGAAGCGGAATTTAATTAGCTTTCCATTGTTATATTTTGTTTTCTGATAAATGAATTAGAACCATACATACATTAGCGTTAACTAAATAAATAACATCATCAAACGGGAAAAATTACCCGATTTCATGACCTTTTTTGTTAGTTAACGCTAATTTATGTATGGTTCTAATTCATTTATCAAAAAACGAAATATAGCAATGGAAAGCTAATTAAATTCCGCTTCTATTGATATTCTCCATGTAAAATGTTTTTGAGCAAAATATTAAATGGCGAAGAGTTAAAGTTCATACATATTTCTTGTGAGTCTCATAATGGCCTTTCTTTAGTCTGTTTTACGGTTTTTATTTGATAATATTATAGAACAAACATTTCCGAAGATAACAATATATCTTTTATTCTGATAAACATATATTAGGTACGAAATTACCCGATTTCATGATGTTATGTATTTAGTTAACGCTAATTTATGCATGCTGCTAATTCATTTATCAGAAAACAAAATATAGCAATGGAAAGCGAATTAAATTCCGCTTCTATTGATATTCTCCATGTAAAATGTTTTCGAGAAAAATATTAAATGGCGAAGAGTTTAAGTTCATGCATATTTCTTGAGAGTCTCATAATGGCATTTCTTTAATGTGTTTTACGGGTTTTTATTTGATAATATTATAGAACAAACATTTCCGAAGATAACAATATATCTTTTATACTGATAAACATATAATTAGGTAGGTAAACTTGTCATCTCGGTGGCCTCGTACAGACGCCGTCCGTGACGTCATCAATCTCAGGCGCAGGCCTTTATAGATTGAGACGGCCTTGCCACAGCCCAGTAACTCGTGTACATGTGGACCGGATGCATGAACTGACTGGCAAAGAACTGAACACCCTGGAAATCCTAGTCAAGTACTGCCTGCAGGTGTACTTCAAACTCTACTACGACATCAAGGTTGACCACAGACTAGAGGACGGCCCCAAGCACATCCTCACGCAGCTCAAGAGTGATGAGGTCGCAGCCCAAGAAGGTCCAAACAGCTGTGACCTTCTACGTGCGAACAGGAGCATGGTTCGTACACTCAGAATGTGTCCTCCTCTCGCTGATGGCGAGTCAGAGTGAGGACGACCGCAGGTTCGCCGTGACCCAGATTTTGAAGCTGAGGGCTGGCGAGGAGTATGGGGACACCAGTGTAAGACCTCGCATCACACCCAAGCTGAACTTGTCAGCCACCAGCTTGCAGACACTGATCAGCTGGCAGCCTGGCCAGGTACACGAGCCGGCATTCACCTGTTCACTGTCCGGGGATCAGATCCAGGAGATCCTGGTCAAGCCGTACGAGGTTCCGGAGTTCTCTATCCACACTCAGAGCACCGAAAGAGTCGTGAAGCAGGTGACAGAGGCTGCGGCAGCAGTGGTGGGGCAGCAGGCCAGAGACGGGTTCATCCGGGCTCGGGCCCACCACCGGGAGACCATGTCCTGCTTCAGGTCTAAGAAGGACATGATGGACACGTTCTAGGCCATCGTAGAGGCTGTGACACTGTGATGTAGTGCCTGATGAACCAACTCATCAGAAAGAGCTTACCACGCTAGTCATTTGGAACTCATATTGGTGCATGATACAATACACAGGACCAACCGGACACTGCGTACTCATTTAAGCATTATTCGATAAGGGTGCAATATAAAAGTGCGATTTTGCATAGTAAGAATTGCTCAAATGCAAAAATGGATACAGATAAAATCGTCTTAGAATTCCATTTTACATAGGAAATTGGCATGCCAAAGTTGAGAAAAAGAATTTTTGTTATACGGCGTACCCTACCCTATAGTCAAGTCAAAGTAGCCAACAACCCTAAAATAATCACAAGAAATTGTTTTATGGTGTTTATTTGTTCTTTAATGTGTGAACAACAATACAGCAAAAGTTTACCAAAATTGGGTTACCGGAAATGGGTCAAAATGGCGTCATACAAAGATGGCGACCAATGCTTCATATTTCCATATTTCACATTTCCCCTTCATCATCTGATACTGGATCTTGACGCGTGTTGTAACAATGGCCATTTTGGCATTGTCCACATGCTTGAGAACAGTCTAGTCCATGCTTTCGGCAAGTACAACGGTATGTGTTGCAAACACCGGAACAGCTGCAGCGAATCATTTTCAGGAGTGTTTCTGGTGCGGGTGCAGTGTCCGTCATCATTGGAACTTGCATGTCTGTTGGTTTGTAGGCTCCACCCCCATTTAGTGACGTCAATATCCTCACCTTTGCCCATCCATTGCATTACCTGGAGATAGCTTCTCAGAGAATGATACTTTGTAGCCGAAGATGTTAGAGGCAGTCGTTCGGGTGTCACGAAACTTTTGGCCGCACTCACTTTTTTGCAAAGACGGGTGTATCTGGCACAGATAGGTGTCCCCGGGTTGCCATTGAACAGAGAAAACCATGAAAGTGCACACCCAGGAGTCTACAAATAACATCATGTTTGTCCAGGTGTACTAAAAGATCTTTGCACAACTTTGCAGGATTGGATCACTTTTATCAAGGGCTTTGGCCAGAGCAAATGCTTTCCAATTCCAAATATCCGGGAAGTGGTTGGTTTTTTTCGAAACTGTGAACGCATGCAGAAAACGGCAGACTTTGAACAAATCTCGTACCTAAGAACCTGCTTAGATCATTTATGTAATATCAGACAATAAGTAGGACTCCCTTATCTGAGCGAAAGTAGAGCCTTTTTACCATGTTCGGGAAGAATGCGTAATGAAGCAGTAGCACTAACAAATCCGTGTCCTAGGCCTATGAGGGTGGTAGTTTTTTTCAGATGACATTGATACTGCTGTCCTCACAATGTAAAGTCAGCATCTCACATAGCATGTAGCACATGGACATCCTCTGAATTTATGCGATCGCAAATCATTAGGTCAGTGTCTGTTGATTCTCGTTATTGGAAAGGAAATCCTCCATCTTTCCAGGGATTGGTTGTTTCGTGATATTCACTCTTATGACGTTACGATTTGTCCCGTCGCTGATGGGTATTGTCCTTCGTACTTGGACCACCAATGTAACCAGCGAAGACTACCGTAGCCTGCCATAGGTTTTCACGTGAATGTGCATAGTCGTTGGCATGGAGGTTGTAGGTCCTTCCATCAGAACACTTCAGCGGAACGAAGAAGGAACCTCATCTAAGACAGTGTGTTCTGCTTCAGGAGCAGTCTCCACGACCGCTTCATCGAAATGGCTGTGGACATGGGCTTTAAGACGTGCATCAGTTGTCTTTGTCCGCCTTCGTAAGACCTGTTTTGCTTCAAAGAGTACTGAAGATAAGGCAGAGCGTTCGATAGTTCATGATCTCATCGAGTGAAAGTTCTGCAGTTTTGAGGACACTACGAGAAACCTTTGGAACAAAAAGCTGAGTCTATGCTCTGTTCTTTTTTTTTTTTTCCCGGCAATTCTGATTGTCGACGCTGATGCCAAGTCTTTGCCTTCATATTCCTCGTATGAAAGGAAAACACCGACTGTCCTTCCATCTTTGCTAGTGTTTCTTGCCGTAGTAAAAAACAGGTCATGGACGTTACATCCTCATTGCGGTTACAACTGTTATAATATTGTGCACAAGATGCTTCATCAGCAAAAACGTGTGCTGTGACATGTTGTAGTTTGTCTGCACATTTTCTCCAGGTCTTCTGATCTCTTTCACCTTGACCTGTTGCCTCCGTATGTTTGTCACTAGTGACGAGCTCTTGCCGTGAAAAATCTGCATTGCCTCACTGTAAGTGCAAGACACTGGCACAGACATGGTCCACAGGGCCCTTAGATTGGTCGACATTCAACTGACTCGTTGAGGCCAACTGTAGTTTTGAGGGATCTCATAAGAGCTTGCTCGATAACAGGTCAAATTCAAGGCCAGGCCCATTATTGATCAGTACGCCGATGACATGCAAGCATCTGAACCTATGAAGACGGCCATGGGTGAGTCCTGTTCGTGTTTTTGCATTGACTGGAGTAAGGTAGGCCCGATTTTAAGTATTTGCATATCAGCTGCGACCGAATATGGGCAAATAGCAGCGATGCGTGGAGGTGCATAAAACCAGGAATACTGTGTGATCAGCCTTGAAAGTCCGGACAACGCCTAGCATCTGTTGGTAACTGAGCCAGAGTTTGCTGTTTTAGAATGAGTGAAAATTAATTTATCTGAGACAAGACTGGTCAATAGAGTGAGACAGAAGATGAGATGAGCAATCCAGTGTTATGTCCCTGTCAGTGTTTGCATATAAGCTCTTTTCAAAAAAAAAAAAAAATAAAATTTTTTTTTTTTTTTTTTTTTTTTTTTTTTTTTTCATCACAAGTTTGCAAAAATCAGGGTCGTCACAAAATTATTCTTGTCTACAACAGTTGTGTGAGACACTGATCAAGGAGCCATGATTGACCACAGGAGAGCACTGCTGAACTGACTTTCCTGATAAGATGTGCTGTACTGCATTTCGCCCTAGATGGTTTCCCAGGATTGTCATTCCCACTTCGATCCATCAACGTTCCTATCGGACCAGAAGATTCATAGTGTGGAAGCATCCAGCAGCAACACCACATCTCGAACCGAGGACTAGTCTGCAGCACCTCATGTGTGATTTGGGACGCATTCCAGTACAATGGATGGTCAAATGTCACAACTGCTGGGACTTGTGATCATCTGCATTTGCAAAGGTACTGAAGGGTGGAGAAGATGCTATTGACTTGTCCCAGAATACATGTCAATGATTGGGAAGGTAAATACCACAGAGGACTGCCCTGGCGACCTTGCAGTCCCTGATGCAAACAGATGCATATCCCATTCCAGTTTGGCGCAGGTTGTTGAAGCGTAGGGACATACTACCACAGTAGGTCAATCTTTTGATCAGCAGCTGCAAGGAATGCAGAGGATCAAACTTGATGTTGTCACGAGGCATATTCGTGAACCAGTATTCCGTTACATTCAACTTCAGTAAGTTCAACACTCTTCAGATCTTCAATTCCGGCTTCTAAGGAATTGTCGGCGGACTGCCTCCTTGGCGTTTATGGCGTTAAGATCCCCATCCGTGACATGTACCCTTCCCATCTAATGTCAGATGTTGTTTTTTTTTTTTTTTTGTTTTTTTGGTCAACATTATCAGCTGCAAGGATCAGTGCCGAAATCTGGTCCTTCTATGTCGCCATCGCCCAGTAAACCAGAGCAGTATAGGTGGCAGCGTTTTCCTCAATCGCTGGACCTCTGAGTATGAAGAGCAGAAACCATGGATGAGAGGCTGTCGACCAGGCATCGCGATCTGAAGTAGGCTGTTTGAACTGTACTGCTAAGCCAATCTGCAGCTCTGTACTATGAAAGCCCTGGGGCGCACGGCTGTACAATAAGATTGTCACTACTCGCCACCTTTCTGAAGTGGCTTTGCCAACAAATAAATGTTGGAGCAAGCATTGCAAGCCGATGGAATGTATTCTAGGGCGATTGTAGTTCTAGCGCCGAAATTCAGGATATTAGTCGATGAAGATGTGATCATTAACTAATGTCGCTCTTGATCAGTTTAGCCGCAGTCTTATGATGGCTCTTTTGCGCCTCTTGCATCATTTTCAGGTGGCTAAAAATAGAGTCCTCAGAATACTACTATTTTCTCACGAAATGCACGATCTCATGTAACACTTCTTGCTCGCATGAATTCCCCATAACACTGGTCGACAAAAAAAAAAATCGAAGATATGGTTCTGGACTAACGAAGCTGATTATAGGGAAATTGACCCTGCTGAACTCGAATCTGATGTTCAATTAACTCTAGCACGTCAAGTTTTGAGAACCAGACGCAACTCATGAAAAAATATGGGGAAAAATCAGCAGAAAATAGGTTTCACCAATGTTTTTATTTTAAACGCTTACTCTTTTATTATCTCAAGCCTATTAGGGCAGTGCAGTGTTTTTGAGTTCAGTGTGTTTGTGCAGTAGAGCAGGGGAGGGTGTGCGCGCTGCGTATTGCGAGGTGTAGCAGGCTGTGTAGTACATTTTTTACCTACTGATCGTACAGCTAGTGGACATATGTTAAAGTTAAACCTTTCTTTCTTTGCAGATATGATGTGTTTGATTAGTGGAGTCCTAATTTAGTTGGTTTACCGTATATAGTACCTTGTTACGGGCTGTGATGGAGCGCCGTAACTGTGTGTGAATGCATTCGTGCAGTTTTTGGTACATATTGGGCATTTTTTACCCCTGACAGGGTGAAGAAACCCTCTTACAAAGACTGTAAAGCAGATTATCTGCATTGACTCAAGTGCCGTATAGGTGATCAAGATTAAGAAGTGGCCCCTCACGTAGCATGCAACCCCTGTGTGAACCCTTGAATGAATGGATGCGTGGAAAACGGCCCCAGGCATGGCATTCGGCATCCCAATGTTTGGCGGGTGTGAACAAAAGGATCACAGTTACTGACTGCTACTCTGCCTCACTAACATCAAAGGGATATTCAGGAAAAACGCCGAGCTAAAATCAGGTATCCTGACGTACTTTCTGGCCATCAGCCTGTGCCACATGTTCCTGATCTCCCAGTTCCAAATGTTCCAATTGCAAAGTGCTATAAGGTGAATCCAGATTCGACGAGGAGGATAATCTCTGGATACAGACTTTCAAGAAATGGCAGAAACAGAGAGCCCAAATCATCAGCAGGAAATATACATGACCTTGCTAGGGACATAGATCTACCAAGGGAAAAAGTGAAGTCCTTGGATCGCGTTCTCAAAGTCTCCGGTTCGTCTGCATAAGAAAGGAGTTCTCATACAACGTTTAGTCCGTAGACATAAAGACACTTTCAAGCTTCTTCAAGATGTGAACACAAGCTCTGTCACTGCTTTGATGTTGACACACTCATGGAACAACTTTTGTGAGTCTCACATTATGATAAAGAGTGAGTGGCGGCCTGATTCATAAGATAAGGAAAAACGCTAAAGGCCGTTCTTCTGCCATAAAAGTGAAATACGCTTCCGAGTGTTCCAATTCACATGGCCATGAATATGAGTGAAATTATGAAACTATGAAGACTTTGTTATCTGCTGTTATATATGAAGAACATCAGGGATCTTGTGTGGGGGACATGAAGGTAATCTCCTTGTTCTAGGACTCCAGTTGGTTACAAGACATGGTTTTCTTTGTTTGTGGGACCGAGAGCGGACAGCAAACAATTACAAACAAAAGGATGGCCAGCAGACCGAATAGACTCACCTGGCAGGGTAAACTGTTATGTAAAACCTCTTGTGACAGTGAAAAGGTGTACTTACCGCCATTGCCTCTGAAACTTGGGTTAATGAAAAATTTGTGAAGGCCATGGATCAAAATGTGTGCTGGCTTTCAGTATGTGTTAGCAAAGTTTGAACGCACTGTATCTGAAGCCAAAGTAAAGGCGGGTGTTTCAATGGGCCTCAAAATCGTCAACTACTCAATGATGATGACTTTGTAAAAGAGCCGAAACTGGCCCGGAAAAAAGCTGCTGAAGAGCTTTTGGCTGTTATCAAGACACACCTAGTAATGTTCGAGCATCAAAATTATGAGGAACTTGTAAATGACATGTGAAGAGGTTACCATGACTTGGGGCTCGGATGTCACTCAAAACCCACTTTTTCCATTCACATCTTGATTTTTCCCAACGAATCTTGGCGCTGTCAGTGATGAGCAGGGGAACGTTTCCACCCGGACATCAGGCACCAGGGAAACACGATACCAAGGACGATTCAGTCCCACATGAAGGGGATATTGCGGACGATACAACGTTGAAAGTATCTGCTCCTACAAACGAAAGAGCAAACTACAGAAAAACACTTCTGATGTTACTAGGAGCAGGGTGGTACTTTGTGTGTTAGGGATAGTTTGATCATTATGTATATTTAATACCAATTTGAGATCTTGACTGTTTCTTCTGAAGAACAGTCAGATCTGACTGTTCTTCGAAACTAGCGCATCGTTCTCTCAAAAAAAATCTCGAAGTTGTGTTCCAAATACAGATATATATATAATATATATATAAAGTCAAAATTTACTTGATTGCATATTGCGGGCTATTTCCAAGATGTGCACATTTTCGGATATTATTGGAACATAATTTAAGATATTTTTGCAGAATGTACATTAGGTCCTAATAAAAGCCGCAGGCACCACCAGAATTTAAATTCAGAAGTAATATATATAAACGTAGGGGGATTTTTCGATTAAATTATATAATGTATATATACGTATATAAATTATAATAGCTAGTAAAATTTAAAATGTCGATATTTCAATAACTATACGGCTAGAGGAAAAGCAATGCCATATTTTAAATCAGCAGACGAAATGCTTTCCACCCCACACACAATGAACTTCAGAAACCATTTTGGTGTCGACCAGTGTAATGCTAACCCAGTTTGATTTGAGATTACTGGTTGCCATCGGCCACGGAATCTGGCGAACCAGAATTCTGCCATTTTCGTCAGAAAGATCATCCACTGTCAATTGTTCCTAATCATTTTCTTCTAAGAAAAGAACAGCACATTACGAGGAAGGTTGCTCTTGGTCTGAGTCCTACGTTCTTACAACCTTTCGTCAGCTCTTTTCAGTTGGACCCATCTCTGGTACTGCAAAGGAATGGCCCGTTTCGTGCGAAAATTGATGTCACATGACCGATGGTACACACAATCAGCAGCGTGGAGGTCTTTCCGAAATTACTCATTCTACCAGAAACAGTGAATGCCGCAGTCATCATTACGATCCTTACAATGTGAGAGGTTGTCCCACGAATTAAGATGTTTTTGACACAGCTAATTATCAAAATCGGCACTACGAGTGATTTTTTTATATCTCATTGCCACGAACAAACAGTGCGATTTACTTGTTGAAAGGTCCAACAGAACCGCGCACTCCTTTTGACAGGTTGAGAGTGGTTGTAGCTGGCTTTCTTGAACAAGTATTTTGACTTCTGCTAATATAGCCTCATCTGCATATTTTATGCCACCGCAGGTACCAACAACTACCACGATGCTATCGCCTCTGGCGATGCTGGCACTTGTTGATTCTTTCAGCCCCTTTTCACCAATCACACCACGTTTCACCATCGATCGCAATGCCACCTATAGGACAATTTCCTCGACTTGCAATCTTCCCATGCTTGAAATGCAAAAAAGAAATTTAATGTTAGTAAATCTAAAAATCTGGAATGGCGGAATGAAAACAATAACTTACAACTCAGTGCAGGTACCAACCCAAATTGACGTCATTGCAGGATGACGTCACGACATTATGACTGCGCTCATATCTTTTGAGAGCCAGAAAATGGTTATGTTTTTTAGACTTTTCCAAAGTTCACGTGTTCACTGAAAGAAACACTTATCAAAGTACGAAGAGCTAAACCGCATTCCTAACTGGAACGTTTTATGGTGTTTCTAGTGACAGAGGCGGCCATCAAGCATGACGCATTTGACCCATTTCGGTAACCCAGTTTGGTAAACTTATTGTGTATCGTTATTACACTTGAAACAAGAATAATCATGAAATAAAACAAATTTCTTGCAATTTGTTTGGGTGCGAGGGGTTCAGGTCATATTTTGACCGGACTCTATCTACTCCTACGCTGCTGATTCTTACCGCATTTTCAACGTCGTTATTTAGACGTCCAACTCAACAGGAACTAATGATTCACGTGAAGAGATGTCAACGGCGCCTAACTTCTGATCTCTCTATAATTTCGGATGGGGGCCACAGCAAACCCTTGTTTTGTCATGCCTCCAAAAACCCAATCTTCACCTATCTAATCGACAAAAAACCCTACCAGATAAACTACCCCTCTTCTCAATGGAACACTCAACTGTCTCCTTATTCTAACACAATGAACATCTAGGACTAACCTTTACTAAAAATCTGAACTAGAAATCTCCATCTCATTCTCTTGCTAAAACAGCTTCTAAGAAAGTTAGGTGTCCTGTGGCGTCTGTGTCCTTTTTTCTCCCTCCCAATTGCTTGCTCTCTACAGGGGCCTATCCGCCCATGTATGGGAGTATGTTCACCTGTCTTGGAGATCCACTCATACAGCTCTCCTAAACAGAGTGAGCAAAAGCTTTACGTCTCATCAACTCCCTCCTGTGACTGACTGTCTTCAATCTTTAAATCACCGAACGCATATGTTGTTCTCTGCTCTTCTTTTACGTATTTTCAGCTCACTGCTCTTTGAACGCTAACTGCGCCTCCCCCTCCCGGACCCTCGCTGCACAAACTTTATACGCATTATAATCCCTATTCTGTCCATCTCTCAATGCAAGGAGGTTACTCAGTATCTTACTCTTTCTCCCTTTCATGGTAAAATATGGAACTCTCTTCTGTTTAATTTTCCGCTTTTTCCTATGACTTAAATCTTTCAAAGAAGGAGTAACAAGACACCTCCCGAAACTAAAATTGGTCCCCCTTTTTTTCTATTATTGCTTACTGTCTTCTTTATAGATACTGGAGCTAGGCGGGCTTGTGTACCCGCATTTTGTTGTGCCCTTGGGCCAGTCCTTTGTGATGTTAAAAAAAAAAAAAAAAAAAAAAAAATACTTCACATATTGGAGAAATACAGTCAACTCTCTTATGCATGCTAATACCTTGATATACAAAATAAGCGGACGCAGCGCGTGGAAGGGTTGACTTCTCTCTCTTCCCTGTCAAAGACTTTCTCCATGTCTTGGATATATGCTTAAGGATTATAGATTAAACCCTTGTTTAACTCACGCGGTATTCAGTCACTACTATCCCTTACTGGAGTACATGTGCTGGGGACTCAGACGCAATAGTCATCACAGGTTACCCTGTCAGGCACGGATACATTGAAGTTGCATCAAAATTGAACCGTTTCCTTTTTTCAGTGAGAAACAAACATGATGTAAAACTTAATAACGATGGTCTTAATATCTAAACAGAGTACGCTGTACACTATTGGTCATTTATCTGACTTACAAAAAAGGTAAGACTGAGATCTCAATAGTTTCATTGTTCAGCCTCCCTCTTTGTATTATCCTGGCCTATGGACGGGTTAGGAGTTGTAAAGTGTGCTGACCGGAAAGATGCTCTAAGGCCATGTCTTGTGTCTCTATACTAACCTGGCACCTAAAAAACATATCAAATCGATCATTCTTCAGTCATCACTACTTCTTTTGTCACAAAACTTTGCTTTTGTGTCTGTAGTCTGTCCTGAGGCACTGAATACAAGGAAGTTCAGGTCACTTCGCAGATCTTCTTGATTGTAATGGTACGCTCACCAACTGACAATATTCTCCTCTACTCCACCATGGTTTAATCCAATTTTCAAGTCGAATTTTTCCATTGAAAGCTTGAAACCACATAAATTTATCTAGTATAAAGTAAGTTACTTAATAGCCTTCTGAGTTCACTTTTCGAAATACCTCAGATTTGAAAACTGCTGTCGACTCCCTACCAGTTTACTTAAGTCCTTCTGTACATTATCCATCTGCTTTAAATCCTTTTATAATTTTCATTATTATTGGGATTCCTCTTTGCTATACCGTCTGGAAAGCCCTCACCTTGTATAGGCATCTTAAAAGGAGCGTTAACAGCACCGCCGATAATCTCTAGGACACATATTACTGGTAACAGGGTTGGGTACATGTCCTAGACCATAGCGAGGACGCGATTGGGTAGGTGCCCGAGCGATATTAGGGTACTGAATGGGTTTAGAGATATATGTACGTTGTTACGTACTGTGATCTAGGGGAGTCACAGAACCAACATTGGGGTTGTAAGGAAGGGCAAAGATGTCGTAAACTAGTAGTATTTTTAACAAAAAAAACTTACACATTACAAGAGAAAAAAGAAAAAAAAAGCAAAGTGAAATGAAGAATTAAAATAAAGTACACCCAAACAATCAAGATTAAATGAATAATAATTTAAAACGTCAAAAGGCCAACTTGCTTAAATATAACAGGTTTTGGCTCACGAATTCCAGCAGGAGAGGAGATCCTCGTCAGCCGTGGACAGGGTTTAGACTGACTGACCCATAATTCAGAGGTCTCCTGGTTGACTTCTAAGAAGCCCGGCTTGTTTCACCCAGGCGTAGCCGAGTTTATGGGCAGGTACCGAACGGGAGTCCAATAGCGCTCAGAGGTACCCAGTGATTCCCGAGTAGCAGGCGATGGTTGGGTGGGTTTGACGGACGGACTGCCACACAATGGGAAAGGTGGAAGTATGGCAGTCCGAGGGGGTAACAACGTGTAATTATTCCTTTTTAACAACAGTGGGCCCGGAGAGTAGATGTTTTTGACCATAAGGGACTGTGGCACAACAGAGGGGCGACAACACTATGATTGCATTATCGCAGTTGATAAACATCTTGAAGGTTTAAAACAAACTGTGTCTATGCTGTGTCATCACCACCCGCCGTTTACCCTCATTAAACCGCTGGATACCAGCGACGCACGTTATGCGTCCATATTTTTTGCAACGCCCAGTCCCAGCGACGCACCGTGTGCGTCCGCCATTTAAATATCTGGTACGCGGCTTCTATGGTAAGGAATGGCCTGAAAATGGTATGGGGCACTGCTTGATATGGGGGGGCAACAGTGGCGGTACACGGAAAACTGCGGGGGCACGACTTTGCAGGTAGGGGGGGGGGGGCGAATTAGAGTCGCGAGCTTATCCACCTTTTTCGCCGCGACTTTAGACCTTATTTACTCACGCCCAATGGAGCTATTGACTTGAGATTGGTATGGGGATATGCTTATATACGTGGCAACCCTTAAGTATGGGGCTTGTTGGGAGGGGGGATGCGCAAGAGTCATTACAGAGGGACAAAGGACATCCTACACAAGGATACAGATAGAAAGGGTACAAATCCTTTCATGGCCGCCCGTCCCCAGGGTTTCCCCGGGGACGCGAGGGCGCTGCTGCCACTCGTCCTCATCTAAAAACTTTACAATGTCCACTTATCACACTTGAAATTGACTTATTATGACAGTATGTGATACATACGTGGTATATATGAACTATGAAGGCACACAAGATGCTCGGGGGGTTTGTGAAAATATCCGCCACCCGAAAACTGGACGCATCGAAACATCTGCCATGCTGCGCGCTCAGTTGAGGGCTAGGCGCACGGGGAAACTTAAATCAGCTGATGTCTGAGGGTGCCCCATCCCCCCTAGAACCCCCATTGTTTTCGAGAAGTGATAATTTTTTGTTTTCTTCATTTTTCACCTTTTTAATTAAACAACAAAAAAAAACTAAAATCAGCTGGTGTGGTGGGACTTTTTATTATATTTAGCTGGGACTCAGCGGGTTAAGAGGAGCGACAACATAGCTGATTGCCACTTATGACAGTTGATAAGCATTACACATTCAAGCATGTGTAAGTACCTGTAACATTCCCCCAGGAAATCTCACCTATAGAAGATGTCGAACGGGGAGGAAGGGGCAGAAGCGAGAGGGTGATGCTACACTCACGTACCCATTCCCTCTGAGTAACCCGTGTGGTTACACGCTGTTGTCACTGAATGGTTCAGGGGCCTGTCTTCAGACTTAAGTTCCATGGCCGTTGGAACCTGTGACTAGTCGTTCTTCCTCACATTGTACATATTTACATAACTGTATATTGTATTTCTCGTTACTGGTACTTATATATTAACAAGCCTAAAAGAAACCGCTCGGCTACTTTTATTAACCATACCAACCTTGGCAATCAATCCTACAGGTCATAAACGCTGTATGTTAATGGATTTAACCCATGCAGTTACCTTAAACAACAAGATAGAAAAGGGTAACACACGTGACAGACACTCGAAATATTTCACTTACGGCATTACTTATTACTTTACTGTTGAACGAGTGATAAACCTGTATACTGTGTAAATATATGCACTAAATATAACTAGGAAATAGACGTCCACACTAAAGATGTGGAACGTGTGCAAACTCGCACAGGCTAAAGTCAACTTTTTAAATACCTCACCTTAAAATACTTCTATTACAACCTGACCTAACCCAACCTAACCTTCACCATCCCCTTCTTTGATTGTCTTTACATTTTACAAAGAAAAAGAAAAGTGCTAAATTGTTCTTGAAAAAAGTTTAAAAAAGTTCTAAATAAAATGGTGGTGATGGCGGTGGTGGTGGTGATGGTGGTGATGGTGGTGGTGTGTGGTGGTGGTGTGGTGGTGATGTGATGGTGGTGGTGTGGTGGTGGTGGTGGTGGTGGTGGTGGTGGTGTAGTGGTGGTGGTGTGGTGGTGGTGGTGTGGTGATGGTGGTGTAGTAGTGGTGATGGTGGTGGTGTGGTGGTGATGGTGGTGGTGGTGATGGTGATGGTGGTGGTGGTGGTGGTGGTGGGTGGTGATGGTGGTGGTGGTGGTGATGGTGTGTGGTGTGTGGTGGTGGTGGTGGTGGTTGTGGTGGTGGTGGTGGTGGTGGTGGTGGTGGTTGGTGGTGATGGTGATGGTGGTGGTGGTGATGGTGATGGTGATGGTGATGGTGGGGGTGGTGGTGGTGGGGGTTTGGTGATGGTGGTGTAGTGGTGGTGGTGGTGATGGTGATGGTGGGTGGTGGTGGTGGTGGTGGTGGTTGGTGGTGTGGTGGTGGTGGTGGTGGTGGTGATGGTGGTAGTGGTGGTGGTGTGGGGGTGGTGATGGTGGTGGTGTGGTGGTGGTGGTGGTGGTGGTGGTTGGTGGGTGGTGGTGGTGGTAGTGGTGGTGGTGGTGTAGTGGTGGTGATGGTGGTGGTGTGGTGGTGATGGTGGTGGTGGTGGTGGGGGTTTGGTGGTGGGGGTGGTGATGGTGGTGGTGGTGTAGTGGGGTGGTGGTGTAGTGGTGGTGGTGGTGGTGGTGATGGTGATGGTGATGGTGGTGTAGATGGTAGTGGGGGTGGTGGTGGTGATGGTGGGGGTGGTAGTGGTGGTGATGGTGGTGTGGGGGTGGTGGTGGTGGTGTGGTGTGTGGGGGGTGGTGGTGGTGGTGGTGGTGGTGGTGTGGTGGTGATGGTGGTGTGGTGGTGGTGGTGGTGGTGGTAATGGTGGGGTGGGTGGTGGTAGGGTTGGTGGTGGTGGTGGTGGGGGTTGGTGGTGTGGTGGTATGGTGGTGGGGGTAATGGTGGTGGTGGTGGTGGTGGTGGGGGGTGGTGGTATGGTGGTGGTGGTGGTGGTGGTGATGGTGGTATGGTGGGTATGGTGGGGGTGGTGGTAATGGTGGTGGTGGTGGTGGTATGGTGGTGGTGGTGGTGGTGATGGTGGTGGTGGGGGTTTGGTGGTGTGGTGGTGGTGGTGGTGGTGGGGGTTTGGTATTTCATAATTGTTAAATGCGAATCAAGCTCCAAGCTCCCTTCGCTCGCTTGGACAACTATTCTCTGTACCCACGGCCTGAAATGGCATATTTAACACCTCACAACACCCTACCACGTATATAACACCGCGCTAACCTAATAACACCATAACGGGGATTTAGAAACACGAGTTATAGTGGTTATATGAGGCCTAACACAAGCAGCCTGTCTCCTCGGCTCAGACTATTTTTGTGAGGACTACGAGTCGAAAACATTCTATTTCCACTACACCAATGCACTACTTTCGCCACTGCAGTTAAAGTCGCCAGGCACAATATATTTCGAATTTTAGCATAATGCTAAAACCCAACTCGCTTCGCTCGCTTGGACAATAGTTAAGAGACGAAATATAACCTTTTGTGCCAAATTCTTCCTTTAAAGCTCCCTACAAAAGTAGTCACAAGAAGAAGAAGAAGAATTCGGGGAAACATTTTACAAGCCTATATGACACCTGATTTCGGCTGAAATAGGTGTCCAAGCGAGCGAAGCGAGCTTTGGGCAATAAGTGTTTATTGTTCAATCCCTGGGGATACACGGGACGTCGCCCCGTGGTGTAGTGGCCTAGCTACGAATCTGCGGACCCTGGTTCGAATCCCGGGGCCAGGGAAGTCGGCGGCCAGCCCTTACAGCTGTTTTATCCTCTCTTTCGGGTTGATAAACGGGTACCTGGGGAAATCTGGGGGAAAGGGTAACTGTGACAATAGATGTCACAATAGCCCTGTGTCCCAAAGTAACGGGTTGTCACCCACCACAGACTCAAAGGCTAATGCGACGGAGATCAGCACCGAGGCCACGCGCAGCATAGCGTATCCTTACCTTTACCTAGGTATACATTATAAGAAAGTATTTGCCTTCCCACTCGGGGCTGACGTTATTAACTACTGGACATGCCCGATGTAAGTATTTATATTATTATGCTTACAATTAAATTCATAATCATGATTATGCTCAACGATAATCTGCAATTTTTATCATTTTGTATCCGACACATCATTGCAGGCTCACAACATGCATTTATTTTTCACTGTATGTAGATAAAATTACATATGCATGTATAAGTTTGAGAATCCATTTACTTGCATTCTTGATGGCATTTACATATTGCTCTTTCGATAATTATTTATAACAAAACATTAAAACCACGTGAAATTACACAACTCTATATCATTTATATGCACATAGGGAACTCTTTATCACTCATGGTACCATGCTGTTCCAATTCTTACGTGACTATGAAACTATAAATGACTGATTTCTCATTTTAGACCCTTTTTTGTTTTTTACCTCCACAAAATTTGTTCAATTTCTTTAGCGTGCCCTGCCGGGTGCTTTTCTCCTCGCTATTTTTCTTAACGAGATTTTAACGCAGTATAGTCTGTTTTCCAGAGGGTAACTTTAATGAACGTTTTGCCTCCCAGTAAAAGAAAAATAGAACAATATTTTGCTTCTCTCTCTCTCTCCTTTTCTCTCTCCCTCTCTCTTTCTCTCTCTCTCCCCTCTCTTCTCTCTCTCTCCCCTTCTAAGGTAGGTTTACCAGAACCCGAGGGAGCAAATGTTTTGTAATAAATGCAATAATTAGACTGTAGGAGGCGAGTTCCATGTCTTACTTGAATGTAAAACCAAAATATTTCCGAGTTGAGTTTCCGTTATATACCTGAGTAATATAGAAATAATCGCAGCAGGCTTAATTAAGATGGTACAATATTCAAAGACAATGGATACAAAACAACAAAACGTAGCAATATTTGTCAAGTTTTATTTATCTAAATTACTGTTTTTTCTATCCGCCAGTTTTCAATATATTTGTCTATTTGTGTCATAACTCATAAGTGTATTTTTGTATAAATTAGTATATACCAATATTGTTAAATTTTTTTTATTGTCAATATATCAAGTTTTGTTTCCCTGTTATTCCATTTGTTTACCTTTTTACTTTTTTTTCGTGTCTATGTGTGTGCTGTGTTTGCGTTTGCGCTTTTATTTAGTAGTCTGTTGCTTTTGATTAATTTGATGATTAAATTAAACTATTTATTCTATTTTATCCATACTTTTCATGTATATACTTTGTGTGTGTGTAATCACCCACGTCTTGTCCACGGGGGCCGGGCTTGCGATAGCCAGTTTCAGTTTCAGTTGTGAGTGTGTGTGTGTGTTTGTGTGTGTTGGTGTGTGACACGGAACTCGTTATTTTGCCACCGCGGTGATCGGACGTTTTTCTGTGCGCTCCTTGGAACTTGGAACTATACAGGGGTCTCTTGCAAAATGGGAAGTATACCGGAAAATAACCTACCTGCAGCAGAGACCTAATGTTCCGTGTGCAACTAAGAGTGCATATTTGAAGCACTAAAATGCCAAAAGTGTAAGGAATACATACACACAGATTGTACTCGTCTTCCTGTGTACGCCATAGTGAACTTTTCAACTCCAGGGGTCACTACACTTGAGGACTGTGCACGGACGCAGCTCAGTGAACATGGGGATAGACATTTTTGTTTTTGGTTATGCCTTTTTGGGAAAAGGAAAAGGGACTAAATTAAAACTGAGAACATGAAAAAAAAAAAAATGTGAACATGAGAAGCGAAAAACCGGAAAAACATTCGGAACTGCTTGGAGCATTTTTCAGAAACCCCGGGACGCCCCCCCACTCAAGGAAAACCCCTAGTCACAGGCCCCCAAAAAGGTGAAAAAAAAACAAAAGAATATATTTCCAACAACTAATCTTTGTAATTTGGGTTTTTACGGGTCGGACTCCCTATGCGCCCCCAAAAAACTGTGCAAAAAATTTAAAGCACATGGCGGGATTCCGTTGGGGGTTGCAAAGAGGGAACAAATTTCCCCTTATTTCACCCCCCATCTGTTATGGTCGCAGAAAAGGGGCTTATTGTTTAATTTGCAGTGTAAAAGATTACATTTGGGGGGCACCCCCCGATACCCACCTCAGAACAAAGTCCGACAGTAAAAACCGGCAACCACCCCCTTCGTCGTTTTAACAAAAGGTCCCAAACCCTCAAACCAAAGTGTTTCACAAATTTTATGAACCCCAACCGAAAATACTCAGACTGAGACTACGGTACTTTTTTTAGTGCAGCAAATGAAAGCAAATGAAGCAAGCACCAACACTCGTTTAGATGCTAAAAATAATGCCATGGCGTGGAGGCTCCCGCCCAGGGGTCCCAACAACATCCGAGTCCACCAGTGAGTACCTTAAAAGATAATTCATTTAAACTTTGCGGGCCTCCCCATACAGATAAAGGGGGAAAACTGAAGCTACTCTCAGATATAGGGGGAAAACAGAACAAGCATGTTTTCCCCCAAAACTAATCTCCCCTTTACAGAAAATATAAAGAGGCGGAAAATAAAAATTTGATAATTATACTAAATTCAGAACCGACAGGGGCAACCAAAAAAAAAAAAGGGGGCGTCATCACATTTTGACAAACACCTTGCGGGCCGAAGTTTTTTTTCTCGAATCAAATTCATATACGGCCTCAGGTTTTGTACATAACTTTTGACATGATTTATATAAAATTTTTATAGACCACCAGCAGTCCGCGGGAAAAATTCTCTGAGTTTTTAAACAGGATGAAATTATTGTTAGACAATTTACCCCCCCCCCATGCCTCAGTAGTGTTTCTCGGAGACCTAAATTTTCCATTACTTGATGGAATTCGAAACAATTTAGGGTGGGCGCGACATGCGTGTTGGGTGAAGCATTCCTACCTAACCCCAAAAGACCTCTGCTGACAAAAAATTCAATACCCCCAAGGGCGAAAATATACTTGACGTGGTATTGACCAAAATATGTCTTTCCATAATTTCACAGTTGACCCAAAAAAACCTCTCGATCACAACATCGAAACCCCTGACAACCCCATGACAGAAAACAAATCACCGTGATTTCACCCCGCCAGCCCGGCGGGAGATTTATCATTAATTTCTTCGTGGTCCATCTGCGGGGATAACCTTAAAGAGACCTTAATAAAGTGGACTGGCCCCTTAAAATGACATTTGACCCTGAGGTTCAGTACAAAAAATTTCCTCAGTAAATGCCTGAACTTTGTGAAAAATGACCCAAAGAAAACAATCCAAGAAATTTATCCCAAAGGGGAGGGGCCAAGGTATTTTGGTAAGCGTACGAAGCTTAAAAAGGGTTGAGGCAAATGACCTTAGTAAAAACTTAAACTATCAGTTGAAGCTGAACATCGGGAGAAGCACGGGCTGTAGCATGTTTAAAACTAATCCTAATTTTTTTACAAATATCTGCTCAAAAGTCAACACAAAGAGTCGGTGCTGGTCCCTAAAAAACAAAAGTGGTCAAACCCCATAAACGAACCCCCAGGGGATCGCCGAGGAACTATCACGGCATTATGAAGGTGTCTTCAGTCCCCCACGGCAAGTAAATAATACACTTCCCCAAAAGATTTTTTTAAAATCGAGATCTAATTGAGCTAACAACATAAATTTTTTTTCTAAAATTGGACATAGAAGAAGAAATTTTAAAAGAATCAACACCAAACGAGCGCTCCCAGATCAATTCCCACGAAGCTTCTCAAAAAGCGCAACAGGTTAAGCACCCCCCTGTTTTTTTGTACAAAACCCCTTGATAGAGGGTCATAGCGAAAGAATTGAAATGTGCACAATTACACCTATTACAAAGGGAATCGAGAGCTAAAGAAAATAACTATAGACCTTCCTTAAATTTTCACACATAAAAAAAAAACCTTTAGAGAAATTAAATGTAAAAGAAATAGCCTCATATCTTGAGGATAATGACAAAAGAACCAAATCGCAGGGGTTGTTCCGGCGCCAGTCTTTCACAAATTACTCGCCCTCATGAAAACATTCTCAGAGCACTTTAAAACAAAAAAGATGTTGACTGATCTACCTAGACTTCGCAAAGGGTTTTTGATAAAATGGGCCACGGCATTCTATCTTCTATCATAAAAATATAAACGAAAGTGGTGTGGGGGTGTGTGTGTTGGTGTGTGTGGTATAGGTTCCGCCCCCCCTGGGCCCAAAAAACCCCCATATGGCACATTTTTAAATCAGGGGACCAGGGAAGGTCAAAGCCCCCTTATGAGATGATCCCATCACTTTTTTTTTTTTTTTTTTTTAGCAGCCCATTAGCGAGAATTGTGAAAAAAAAAGTGGGGTTTCGAGAATTAGGAACCTTTATGTAGGGGATGGGTAATGGGGGAGTGAATGGGTGGGGGGGATGGGTAATGGGTTGGGGTGATGGGTGAGTGAATGGGGGGGGGGTGTGGGTTGGGGTGATGGGTTTATGGGTGAGGAAAAAGGGGGGGTTGGGGAAAGGGCGATGATGGGTGGTGGGATGGGGGAAGGGTGAGTGAATGGGTGGGAGTGGGGGTAAGGGTGATGAATGGGTGGGGGGTGAGGGGTAATGGGGGGTAATGGGTGTGTGGGGATGGGTAATGGGGAGTGAATGGGTGGGGGTGATGGGTAAGGGTGGTGAATGGGTGGGGTGATGGGTAATTGGTGAGTGAATGGGTGGGGGGTATGGGGGAAGGGTGATGAAGGGTGGGGGGAAAAACATACTTTCTCATCCATGATTTTTAGAAAGTTAGAAGGGGCTATCGGAGAGTCCCCTGTTTGGTGGGCCAAGGCCCCCCAAACCAGGTGGTGGGGGAAACCCCCCAATGCCCTCCCCAGGAGCTTTCCAAAAGTCCGCCGGAGGGCGGCTTTTTCGGGTAGTTGCGCATAAAAAACGAACCTGGGGGATATCGGGGAAAACCGGAGGTGGTTGCATTTTTTCCCCACCCACCGGAACAATTTTTAGCAGTTTATGGGCAGTGTCCCAGATGTCCCCGGAGTCACTTTGGGTACCAAAGGGTCGTCCTCGGGGCCCCCCCTCTTTCCCCATCACATCCCGATATCACAAATTTTTCAACCTCGTCTGTCGCCTCCTTCGCAATGACACCCGTTGTTAAAGGAAAAGCCTTCAAACCGACGCCGACTTACTCCAAACTGACCTTGCAGCGCTTTACTTGTGGGCTAACAGAAAAATATGTCCTTTAATAACAAAAAATTTTAAAACTTGAGTTACAAAACGACCGAAAAATAACAATGGTTACACTTACACACACATGAGGATTCACATTAACAATAAAAAACATGTAAGAGACCTCGGTGTTATCCTCAGCTGTGATTTCAAATTTACTACTCACTAACAAAGCGACAAAGAAAGCAAAGTCAGGTTGGCTGGATTCTACGCATCTTTTGGGCCCGTGCAAACTGCCCTCTGACGCTCTACAAATCACCGTCTGCCTTTTTTAGAGTATGCTTCGGGTTTTGGGCCTGGAAGGTCGGAGAATTTCAGTCACTCGAAGTGTGCGCGTCATTTACCCGTAAAATCTTGTGTTTTGAGACTTAGATTCTGGGGCAGGGTTTAAAAAACTCAACCTGTTTTTATGGGGAGACGCAGAGAAAGGGGATGCCTTTTTATATCTAAAAAAATCAATTGGCAGTCAAACAAACCTTGACATACGTTTTAAAAATTCATCAAAAACTGGGCCGATCTGCCACATTTGGGAAAACACATCCCAGAGAAAAAACCAGAGTTTAAAACCTTGAAAGAGAACCCTTTGCCCAGAGGGCCTCGCCTATTCAAGCCTTCCAAGCTCTGCGTGATCAAACCAAACCCTGTCTGGGGTTTTTAAAAATAAATTTTAATATTTCTGCGGAAATCCCCGATCAACCCAACTGCCCCATTACCCCCCCCTCGGCCCGCCAGCAACAGCATTGTAGCCCGCGGCGCAGGACGGGGGGAAAGGGAAAGTACTATGGGGGCGCTCAGCGTGGCCACGGGCACCAAATGTGTTGTCCCATACCACTTCCGCAGGATCCACAGTGTTTTGTGTATGTGTTTTTGTGGTTTGGGGGTGTGTTGTGTGTGTGGTGTGTGTGTGTGCGAATTGAATCTGCCAATTTTTTTTCTTATTTTCTTTCCCCTAGCCGTTTTTTTTTGTATCGTATTATTTACTGCAAATTTTACTTATTTTCTATGTTCAGAAACCCTTTTTTTCTTATGCAAATTGCTTAGTTTTTTTTAAAGCAAGGGAAATTAATGGAAACCAACAGTAAAACGAAGCATGGCAAATTGCTGAATTTTTTCTATCAGACTTTTTTCCAGTAAATCTTGTACGTACGTTGTTGCAGGGAAGCAGTAAAGGGTATCGTGTCCCCCTTCGCAGTAAAGTCACATTCACTTCAAAATTATTGTTCCCAATGCCCTGCCACGAGGCTGAGCTTTGACCCGAAACTCGCGTGTTTTATTGTTCTTTGGGGCAAAAACTGTCCACATACCAAACGGAGCACGGCAGTCAACACTGGTGATCTACTTGAAGTGTTCTTAAACATGTTTTCCTTGACGTACCTCTGGCTGTAGTGGTGGGCTCCGATATTTCCTCCGCCCACCCTTCGACACCACTTCCGGGAGTCACCACGCGTGAGTCCTCATGCAGGCTTCCTTCGCATACCAAAAAACTCTCGACAGGAAGCATCAACATGCCCAGCTACGAGCCTTGTGGGCGCCCCCTTGGCCTCCTCCACGTCGGATTTTTTTTCTTACATATGCAACCCGGTGGGAAGGATCTTTTTCAGGGTAGCGTGCCACATCCCCATAAAGCCAAAGTTGGCGCTGATGAACTATGCAGGAAATGGGCCCTCGATTCAGTCTCACGGTGCAATCGCTGATTTGACACGTAATTAATTACCCCAGCGATACCCATGATTCTGCGAGACACATTACCAAGGGCATAGATTCGTCTCTTCAAGTCGCTATTTAATGTACATGTCTCACATCAATAGAGTAAGACAGGAATCACAAGTGATTTGAAGAGCCGAATCTTTGTCCTTCTGCACAGGTAACAAAAACTGTAAATACTTGTGCTGGGGCGAGTCCATAACCCCGTGGGCTTCCCCAATCTGCCGAAAGACTTATTGACGTGACCCGCCGTCATTCTGGATTGCGCTACCAAGGTATGCACAACTCTCCAAGATCTCAATGTCTCACGCATGAACAGACTGCTGTTTCAACTAGTAAGCCTCCAAACAGCTGGGCCTTGGTCTTGAGCCCGGAGACCCTAGGGCCCAAAAACTTTGCCTCCTCGTGCAGCGCCTCCGAGCCATCACCAGGACCTCCAGCGACTCAGCAAAGGTTACTGTATCATCGGCCAAAACAAGATAAGTGATCTTGGTGTTGCCGAGGGGTTTCTCCACAAACACTTTGATCTACAAATTTGCCCAATCCCAGTCCGTACAAGTTTTTGAAAAATGATTGACAAGGACGCACACCTTGCCTCACTCCTTTTATCACAGGAAAAAGCTGGATACACCTACCCATGGGTCGCCGTATAACAAATTCTTTTTCTCAACTTTGGCATGTCAATTTCCAATGTAAAATGGAATTCTAAGACGCTTTATCTATTTCCATTTTTTGCATTTGAGCAATTCTTACTAAAGCAAATCGCACTTTTTATTTCACCCTTATCGAATATCTTAAATGAGTACGCAGTGTCCGGTTGGTCCTGTTTATTGCATCTGCCCAATATGAGTTCCAAATGACTACGTGGTAAGCTCTTTCTGATCAGTTGCTTCATCAGGCACTAGTAGTAGTAGTAGTTTATGCAAAGTTTTTACATTTTTTTAACGTCATAACAAAACAAAAATATGATACACTTTGTCCAAGAAAAATAACAATAAAAAAGCATTAACAAGAAAAGAGGGCGATTTTTCCTTACAAAAATATCTGAAAACACAAAAAATGCTTTTTAACACCTAAAAAATCCAAAAAAACTGCTAAAAAAAATTACCAAAAATATCACTATGTACATTTAAACATATTTTAACCCCCAAATGCCCAATTTTTTTAAGAATAAAATTACATAGTGCGTAGGGATAAAAATTTTTTTTAAAAAAAAACAAAATTTTAAAACCAGAAAACCCAAGAGAATACAAAATTTAAGATGATATAAAAAGAAAACAACCCAAACCAAAAGGACCGAACAAATGTTCACTGTAAAACATCATAAACATTTTTACAAAATTTCGCATGAACCCCCCTCCCTAGCCCCTACTCATTGAGAAAAAATTAAAAAAGGAAATTTTTCCTGCAAATCGAAAAGGGGACACTAAAAAAACAAGTCCGTCCTGAACTTTACTTTGATTACAACTCAGGTCTTAACTCTCTCGGGGTTGGGGCCCAAAATCACCACCCTTTTTCAGATTTTGAGACATAAACCGCAATCTTAAAAAATTTAAACGGGTTGGTCTGGAATAATTTTACTACATCACGTGTCACAGCCTCACTTTTGGCCCTTTAAACGTTCCATCATGCCCCTTTTTAAACCCCTGAAGCGGGCTTTGCTCCGGTGGTGGGCCCGAGCCCGGATAAACCCAGTCTCTGGCCTGCTGCCCCACCATGTGCCCAGCCTCTTACCTGCTTCACGACTTTTTCGGTGCTCTGAATTGGATAAAACCCCGGAACCTCGACGGCTTGCCAGGATCTCCTGGATCTGACCCCGGACAGTGAACAGGTGAATCCGCTGTGCACCTGGCCAGGTGCCAGCTGTCAGTGTCTGCAAGGGGTGGCTGACAATTTCAGCTTGGGTGTGATGCTAGGTCTTACCTGGGTCCCCATATCCTCGCCAGCCCTTATTCAAAATCGGGGTCAGGGCAACCTGCGGTCTCCTCACTCTGACCGCCATCAGCGAGAGGGGACAATTCTGAGTGGCGAACCATGTCCTGTCCGCACGTAGAAGTCACAGCTGTTTGGAACTTCTTGGGCTGCGCCCTCATCCTCTGAGCTGCGTGAGGATGTGCGGGGGGCCGCCTCTAGTCTGTGGTAACCTTGATGTCTTTGTGGGTTTTGAATAACCTGCGGGCAGTACTTGATGGGATTTCCGGGTGTTCAGTTCTTTCCAGTCAGTATGCTTTCGGTCCACATGTACACGAGCGACTGGCTGTGGTGACCTTTTGGAGTGGGACACCTTCCCAAACACTTGATCTCCGCGCTCGGACGGGAAAAACGCCCCGCTTCACACCCCTGGACCAGCTGGTGGGAAACCCTGCTGGTCAGTGGACAGTTGACCGGGATATACTCCGGTATCCCGTGGATGTTCCCGCCTGGCACTCCTCTGAACTCTGCGTTTACGCATCTCATTCACGCTGGACAGCAGAGGGAACGGGGACCCTGAAGCCAGTGTAAAATGGGTAGGCCCGTCGATGCTGGTGATAAGGTGGCGCGGGGGCAACTCGTTTGTTGCAACACGCATAACCCCCAGAAGAGCTTGCGTCCCTTTCCTTCCCAAATTTGGGGCGTGGTACCACCCTTCCCCCCCCCCGTTTGGCCCTAGTGATCACCTTCAGACGATCGTGAGTGGGTGGAGTCGAAAATTCACCAGCAGATCATAGAGACCTAGCCCCCCTTAAACGCAGGTTTCTGGGTGGCCCGGGTCCTCTGGTACAAAGTCCCAAAGGTACCTCCGAGGTCCTCTGTCACTGACACATCTCCCCCAAATCAACCTTGGGTGCAGTTTCCCCATAGTGCGGGCACCATGCCCCTTGTCCTTCCCCCATGGGAAACCCCAACCCAAACTATTTTGGTACCTTGCTTCCCCTGGTCAAGGTCCTGGCCGATGCCATGGACCTCCTGGCCCTCCTAGTTTGTTAGGCGCACCCCCGGTACGACATGTCTGGAGACTTTTGGCCGTCAGCAAAAGGGTCCGGGGGAAACCAAAGCCAGGCAGCAGTAGCTTTGGGCGGAATGTCCCAAAACCCATCTTGCCAGCGCTGGGTTTTCCGGGGACGGGCATTGTGTTTCTTCTTGCAGCGGCCTGTCCAAGTACTGCATCAAAAGGGGGTCCCGGGGGCCCCCACCCTCCCCGACAGTGGGTTTCTACCAGTATGGCAGCCCCCTGTTGCCCCTCCTCTTTCCTCTGACTGGGGTGAACGACTCCCCCCCAATCCTCGAATTTGGTGATCTTCAGCCGCCCGGGAAAACACTGCCCCCTGCACTCAAGCGTCTGACCTTTTCATCTTTTCTGCTTCTTTCCTTCAGCTTACCCTCCTTTCCAACGCTTTCTCTTTGCGGGCTTTCCTTTTTCAGCTCTCATTCTTGTCACCCCTGTCTCATCATTGCACTCCCCCTCCCAACTTTGATCCTCGGTAGTACAGCCACCCGGTCAAAAGTAGGACCTTTGGGGCCAAGGGCAGCACCTGCACGTGTGCCTCGCGGGGCCAGCGGGGGGTTGAGCGTGGTTTCCTGGTCCTTTGAGAGGAAGATCGTGTGGGGGGCAGGCCGTTATCCAAACGCCGTCCATATTCTTTCCACGAATTCCTTTCTGCTTTGGGGTTTGCTCTGTCCTCACCCTTCACTAACCTTTTTCCCAAAAAATTATCTACCCTTTCTGGTCACGAACCTCAATAACAACCCCACGGGAGGGCAAACTGGGGTTTGATTTCTTCCACGGGGCAACCCCATCGGGCCGGACAGTTTCCCCTACAAACAGTTGTTTAGGGAACATTTCCTACGGACAATTTGCCCCCGGGAAAAATTTTGCCTACCGGGACATTTTTCCTAGGGCAGTTTGTCTACCGGACATTTTTGCCTACCGGACATTTCCCACGGCACTTTGCCTAGGGGACATTTTTGCCTACGGACACTTTGCCCCGGACACTTTTGCCACGGGAAAAATTTTCTTTCCCTTGGACAGTTATTGATAACCCCTACCGTAGATAAAAGTATAGTCCCCAGCTGCAAAATGTCGCCGGGGGGCCCAAAAATTTAATGAATTATAGACACTACTGAGGGTTATGTGCACTAAAGATGATACACAGTATTCATATCGGTACAGGAAACTAAAAACGCGGACAATTCATACCGGACAATTCAATCATGCAATTTTCATACCCCCGGAAATTTCATACCATGGTCAATTCAACCCCACAATTCATACCCTGGCAACATAATATTCAACCCCGTCCCCGAATAGTTTACTTATTGGAAATAATGAAAATATTTTTTAAAATGTTTATAAAAAATTAATTTTAATGGGCCCATAACGTCTCTTTTTTGGGGGAGTTTTTTTTTTTTTTTTTTTTTGCCTATAATTTTTTCAAAATTGTATATGATGAATAAGCTTTCCATTGTTTTTTTGGGGGGGTTTTCGGTCAACTGCAAAAAATTAAAAAAAAAAATGGGTTTAAAAAAAAATTTTTGAATTCTATTTTTCAAAATCTAAGCTTCTTTGGGGATTGCAAAAGTTGCTTTTGACGGCATTAGTGTGGACTTTATTCAATTAGTCCCGGGATGGTAAGCCCCAAAAAAGTATGAGAGCGGTAACTCCTACAATTTGTTCTTTTTTACACTTTTTTCCCCTCATCTCAGTTAATTATGACGGAGAGTGTTCTTTTTACTGGGCATAAAATTGACATTACCCCATAATATTGCAAGAATGGTCTGAGTGGGCCTTAGTTTAAAAAAAAAAAAAATCTTTTTTTTTCTTATTTTTGAAATTTCTTGCTCGCCCATTCACGCACCAAGAATGATAGAGACTTGGTTAGATATACTTTTAGAAAGAAATGGATTACCTAAAAATTTTCCCAACGTTTGGAATTCAATAAAAAATATGCTCTCTATAATTGTTCAAAAATTTGCTTAAAAATCACATTTATGAAGATTTTCAAGTCTTTCCGTTTCAAAAGGTAGGTTCTTGGCATGAAATTCCCTATTTTGGAGAACTAATGCTGCCTGCTTTTTGAGTGCCAAAAAAAAACTCTTTTTTGCTTGCAAATACTTAAATTTTTTTTTGGGGGATATCCATGAATTATTACCCATATATAAGTCAATAACACTCAACTTTTTTAAATACGGAAAGAAACCCGTCTTCTATCGCACTATACTATTTTCTAGAAGATTTATGGGTTTCAATAAAATATTTTCTTTTCTAATATTATTTTCTAATAGGTTTCAAGTATAGAGTTAAAATTGTTAAATTTACAATGCTATAAATTGTATTTTACATGGAAGAACCCCTGCAAAGGACCTTTTAGGGGACTATTTTTCCAATTCTAAGCTTCATTGAGAAACGTAAAATTTTTTTATAGATCATAATAAACTATCTTGGCTAAAAATAGGGGCCGAATGATTCATTTTAATAATAAGAATTTAAAGGGGACAAAAAAAAATGTTTTCTAAAATTTAATCACTCATATCTTTCTTGTTTATTAAAAAAAAAGTTACTATTGGGTGGCGGGCTTATTACGTCCCCTTATAAGTTTTAAAAAAAAAAATGATATGCAATGTTTTTGAAAATTTGTGAAAACAATTACAAAAGGCCTTTTTTTTAACTTTTGTAACACAACCAAAAAATTCATTTAACAGTAATCTATCTATTTTATACTAAATTATAGCATTCTAAAAAAAAATATTAAATTTTTTGTATTCGGGGAAAATATTCACGAAATAAAACCCTTGACTTTTTGTCGCGGGGAAACATTGAATAGAGTATTTTTGGGGGGTAAAAATGGACGCAATTATTCCGTATTTAAGCACTAGACTCCAAGACTAATAAAGATAAAACAATGAAATCATATCTCCAACACACTATACTCTTGTCTATATCTGTTACATTTTCTGTAAAAATACTAAATACTGTTAAGATTTTAATGCTCTAAATATGGACATTTTCACGGGAAAAAATCATGCAAAGGCACATTTTTAACATATTTTCCAAAACTAAGCTTCATTGAGAAAAGGTATATTTTTTATAGATGATAGAGAAATTATCTCTATTGAAATTTTGGGGCGAATGATGTCATTCAAAGAAAATTTTTTTTTTTTTTTTGGTGCACAATATTTTTTTCGTCATATTTTAAACACCAATTTTTTTTTTTTTTAACTTAAAAATTTACGTTTGGGGGGTGGCTTGAAAAAAACCGTTAGATATCTCTAAAAGTAAACGAAATCCAAAGATTTTGAAAAAATAAAACAAAAAGGGCATGTTTTTTGCTTTTTAACCAATCATAAAAATTCATAAACAATAAAACTCCCTTCCTACGTGTAATTATGCATTCTACAAATCCAACATTCAATTTTGATTTAAGGAAATATGAAAGAGATACCCCTTGGTTATTGCCGCAGGCACAATTTGAAGAAAAAAATCTACTCTTTGAAAGGTCTATCTCGGAAACCCCCAAAAGGGAGAAAAGTCACAAGGAATCATTTAAGCGGGAAAGGCATTCTTTATGATTAAGCCATTAATTTTTTGTCTTTTAAAATTCTTCTTATAGGTGAAAAAAGGGCAAATTTGCTTGATTTTTTCAACATTTTTGGATGTAACTCCAAAATTATTCATCGATGTTTTTCATAACATAGCAAGACGCAAAAACTTTCCCCAAAAACCCAAAATCTGCCCAAATTCAAAAAATTAAGTCCTCAAACACACTGTGAAAGTTTGGGGGTTCTTTTCAATATTTAGCATAAAGGGGGAAGACATACAATCTCGAAAATCTTTTTTTTACAGGGATGTCGCTGGGGCTTCAATACACATCTTTTTAAAAGCTTTCCACATTAGGAAAAAAATTAAAAAATTTATTTAAATGCCCCAAATTCAGCTCCTATATGGGAAAAAAATTTATTTTTTGAAAACATTCTAGGGACAAAGTACCCTTTTTTTTTTTCTCTATCTCGATAACCAACGTTTTTTTGAGCGAACCCCCTTAGTGATTCTTAAAACCTTTAAACTATTCGCTCGGCACCTGTAAAAGAAATTTTTTTTCTTTTTTTTTAACTAAAAATTTTCAACGATTTCAAAAATATATACTCATATGACGTAAATTAAACTCTAACATATAAAATACGACTGATTGAATAGCGGGGCCGATCATTAAAAAAAAAAAATAAATTTTTTTTACATCTACAAACCCCTTAATATTTGTCGGGTAAATTTTTATTTTTTACAAGAGTATAATAAAATTGTATCATACCCTCTTGTAAAATTTATTACAACTGAATAAAAAACTGTAAAAATCGCAAATGTTTTTCCCAAAATTTTATTTATTTTTTTTTCATCCCCCCCAAAAAGTTTCGTTACTACGTTCCCGACATATAGCCTCTTTTAAGTTTAATTTTCGTTTTTTTTTTTTTTTTTTTTTTTTTGTATTAAAAAAAAAAAAACCTAAAAAAAAAATTTTTAAAAAAAAAGAACCCAAAAACTATAAAAAAAAAATTTTTATAAGTCGAGCACGAACTAACGAAACTTTTTGGGGGTAAGAAAAAAAATTAAAAATTTTAGAAATATAGCGATTTTTAAATTTTTATCCAAATTTAAATTTTAAATTTTTTCAGTTGGTTATTTGTACAGTACTCTCATGTACTACAAAAACAAACAGTCCGACAAATATGAAGGGGGCTGGATCAAATTTTTTGAAAATCAAGAAAAAAAAAAACATACGCATTAAAATTATAGACTTTTTAAAAAAAAAAAAAAAGGGTTGCCCTTTAGTTTAAAAAAACTGGCAATTTGTTTACCAGATACGGGCCCAAAAAAATTTTAAAAATGGCATTATATTTTTTCATGAATACCCCAAAAAGGGGTTTTTTTTTAGAGATAAAAAAACATTCCGATATCAAAATTATAGATCAAAAAAATTCAAAAATATTTTTATAAGTTTTATTGAGAGGCAAACGGTTTTTAAAAAGTACAGCCAAAAAAATTTTATTTCCCAATAGTCATAATTTTCATTATATGCCCCCAAAAGGGAAATTTTCCTTATAGATAAAAAAAAAAGATATAATCAAAATTATATATTAAAAAAACTATAAAAAGTATTCTATTAGTTTAAAAAACTGCCAAACGTTTAGCAGAACAACCCAAAATATTTTTCAAAAACATAATTTTTATTTTACCCAAAAAAATGGGTTTTCTTATAGATACAGAATAAAGACAGATATTAAAAATTTTAGATCATAAAATATTCTAGAAATTTTCTCTTACTTTAAAAATTAGGCAAAAATTTTAAAAATAAAAATTTTAAAACATTTTTCCAAAGCTAATGTTTCACTTAACCCCCAAAAAAGGGCATTTTTTTATAGATACAATACAAAATTTTTGAATTAAAAATGAGACCATAAAAAGCTAGAAATATATAATATAATTTATATAAAAATTTAAAATTTTTTTTTTCAAAAATTTTTTTCAATCAGACAAAAGGTTTACCCCGATACAACCCCAAAAAATAAATTCATAAGGTGAAATATTTAAATAAAAAAAAGATAGTGGCTTTCCCCCCCTTTTTATTTCTCTAAAGTTTTCTCTTTCTCTTAGTCCATTGATAACCTTTAAACCCAAAAAATTAATCGAACGAAATTTTAAAAATTTGAAAAAAAATTAAAGGGCCTTTTTAAACTTTTAACAGAACATAAAAGTAATTCAACGAAATATACCTTCTCATACGTAAAACTATATGCGTCTACGAAAAAAGCCATTCAATTTAATTTTCAAGGGAAAAATTTAAACAAATAAGCCTTGATATTTTGACCGCAGGCACTATTTGAATATAGAAAGTCCTATGACCGATTTTAAGTCACTAGCACTCAAAGAGGAATAAAAAACGATTGCCCTTTCTTCTCCTTTCACAATATACTACTATTGACAGCTGCTAGAGTTTCAAGGTTTTTTAATAAAAAATTTGGGAATTCAATTTCCAAAAATGGGGAATAGACGGGTTTTTTTTTTTCAAAGTTTATGCATTCATATTTTAAAAATATAATATAATATATATATATATATAATATAAAATATATATATAATATATATATATTATATATATATTTTTTTTTTTTGGACACTCAAATAGCAAGCGCATAGGATTCCACAATTAAGGAATGCATGCCTGAATGAAAACCCCCTTTTGAAAAGGAAGACTTTTTAAAACTTCTAAAAAATGTTTTAAGCCAATTTTAACAATTATGGCACTTTTTCATTGCATTCTTTAAATGGTAATATTAGGAGATACATTATTTTTAAAGTTAGCTTAATTCAATCTCTATCATTCTTGTCGTGAATGGGAACCGAAATGCGAGAATTTTTTTTATTTTTTTTTTTTTTTCAAAACAAAGCCCCCTCAGAGTCGTTTTGTGCACATATTAGGGTAAGTCAAGATACACCCTAAAAATGAACACTCCCGTCCATAATTAACTAGATAAGGGTAAAAAAAGTGTAAAATAATACAAATTTTAAGAGTTTTCCCCTCTCATACTTTTTGACATACCCATACTGGGCACTAATTGAATAAAGTCCACACTAATGCCGTCTAAAAAAGCAACCATTTGCAACCCCAATAAACTTAGTTTTTTAATAATTCTTCAAAATTTTTATTAAACCGTTTTTTTTCAATTTTCAGCATTGCCCCAAACTCCCCAATTTAAAATATGGACAAGCTTATTCTATCTATACATTTTTTAAAAAAAAATAGGGAAAAAAAAAAAAAAAATTCATGCCCCAAAAAAGTTTATAACGTTTAAGGCCCAATTAATTATAATTATTTATAAACTTAAAAAAAATATTTCTTATTTTCCAATAAATAAACTTTCGATACCGGGGGTTTAATTAGCATGATATGAAATTTTCCGGTTGATTGTCCGGGTAGAGTTGTCCCCGGGCACCGATATGACTCTGGGGGAAACATCTTCAGGGACATCACATCAGTATGATGCTATAAAATTTGGAAAAATTTTTTTCGCCTGGCGACATAATTGCAGTGGTGACATACTTTTTTCTACGGTAGGGGGTTATCACTAAACTTTCCAAGGGAAAGAAATTTTTTCCCCTGTGGAAAACTGAGGCAAAGTGTCCCCTAGCAAATTGTTGGTAGGGAAAAAGTCCCGTAGGCAAATGTCCGTAGGGAAAACTTCCGTAGGCAAATTGTCCCAAGGCAAAATGTCCGTAGGCAAAATGTCCGGGTCCAAGCCCCATGGGGGGTTTAGATCCTTTGCAATGTCTCTCACTGGGACCCCCCCTGGGCAACACCCTCCCGGGTGCCGTGATTCTTGGAAAGGGTCCCCCCTTATCACGCCGCGATACAGCCCTCACTTTCGCAAAAACCCTCCCCCGCCAACAAAGGGGGCCAACACCTCACTTCGCAAAAATCTCGTCCACCGCCAACAAAGGCGGCCAAATTGGACCAAAGGGTCTGTCTAGTTTCGGGCTTCGACCCACTTGGGTTTTCAAGGGGAAGCAATCCCGAAAAAGCGATCAAAAATTTTGATAGGTGCAAAGAACCATTACTTTAGCGGGCTAAGCTTGTTTTTCATATAAATTAAAAGTCCCTTTTGCATAGCAAAAAGTGTCAAACCAAAAAAATTTTAAGGACAAACCACCCTTAAAATTCTTTTACTAAGAAAAACCATGCCAAAGTCGAAATAATCTATATTTCATTTTTCATTGGACCTACGGCGTACCCTACTCCCCAACACTTCACAACACACTCAGTCCCAGAATACAGACCAGTCATCAAACCAATAATCCTTGCAGGAGTCTCGCAAAGTCGCAGAAGATCCCAGAGTGACTCACGATGCACTGAGTCAAACGCCTTCTTGAGATCAGCATAGGCTGTAAGCCTCCCCTGTCGAAAATTATATCGGCGTTCCACCAGGACACGAAGCGCTAGGATACGGTCCGTTGTTAACTTACGAATCGTTAAACCCAGACTGCTGAGGTCTCTGATGCTTCGGTAGATGGCTGCGGATCCGTGTCAGCAATAGATGGCAAGCACCTTGCCTGGCACGCTGGAGCATTGTAATACCGCGGTAATTGCTGTATTCATGACGGTCCCCTTTCTCTTTCTAGATAGGGACGACCAGTCCTCTTTTCCAGTAAGGAGTAATGGTACCTGATTGCCACACGGCAGTTATGAGAGCATGCAACCCGCGGATCATGGCCTCACCCCCAGCTTTGAGCAGCTCTGCCCTGATATTACAAACACCAGATGCCTTTCCACCCCTCAACATAATAGACTACTAATCAACTACAGCCTCTCTTACTTCGTCATGAGAGGGTACGGCTTAGTCAATGGGAGGATCGGCATCCACTGCCCGTAATGCAGTGGTGTGAAGCTGCCCAATTGGAGGGTCCACCGTGAACAACTGCCCAAAGTACTCAGCCCAACGAGCCATCTGCCCATCCATGTCCGACACGAGGCGCCCGTCTGCTGCTCGGATAGCACTCATCTGAGATGGAGACTTGCAATGGAGCTTTATCAGGGCTCGGTAGGAGGGTCGGAGGTCATTAGTGTTCAAATGGCCCTCCACATCCTCAGCGAGAAACCTGACATACCTCTCCTTGTCTCACCCCAGGAGGGTTCTAATCCTGCGTGACAGAGCCCTGTGCTGATCCTGTTCCCAGCAAGCTGGCAGCGCGACTATCCTTGATATTCTCCAGCGTATCCGTCGAGACAAAACCACACCTTGACCTCTGGCGCTCCCCAATACAGTCCTTGGCAGCCTGGAGAGTTTCACGTTTGAAGGTATCCCACAGTTCTACAGGGTCCTCAAGGGCACCCAGCACATCAAACCGATTCGAGACTGCCATCACGTACTTATGGCCATATATCAAGTCCTTGAGCTTCTCAAGATGAAACACAGTATGGTTACCTCCTGAGATTGTTCTGGACTGACTTGAAGCTTAATGTGTAGCAAACAAGTCTGTGGTCAGCTGCAAATAACTCAGCACTCCGGTAAACCTTGCAGTTCTGGAAGATCTTCCAACGAGTGCTAATGAGGATGTGGTCGATCTTCTTATCTACCTCTCCGGCATTAATATATAGGGTGGGCCACAAAGGTGGAACCCATTCACTTGACAATAATTCATTAATGAGACAAATGTACACTAAAAATGACTATATTACCTGATAGCTGACACAATAAAAATACAAAAAAAAAAAGGGCGAAGTCCCCCTGAAAA